>JAJLVX010000432.1:0-82950 GCA_030564525.1 Liangdongia berthetii | reverse complement strand
TCATATGTCTGAAGTGGGTCAATTATTATTCCTACTAAGAGCTCTGGGTAATAAGCTTCCAATTCAAATTGTTCACAAAGGTGACATGTCTCAAAAGACCATAAAACAATTGGTTGAGTATGCTAGAGACTTGGTTCCAAATTTAAGAACAATACCACGTTTTGAAGAATTTTTGAAATATAAAAACATTGAATTTGACTTTGAATTTGATGTTGACATTGATGAAGCTTTACTTGCAAAAATCTTCCCAAAGCAAGAAATCTGGTTTGTTGATGTTTCAGATTCCCTTAATAAGAAATATGACGGGAAATTTGGTACTTATGCAAATAAGTTATTAGCATATTTCTTCAACTCTTTTGAACACATGATTTTGATCGATGCCGATACTATGCCAATGGTTGATCTTGATGAAGGTATTCTGGGGTCCCAATTTTACAAACAACATGAGGCTTATTTCTTCAAGGATCGTGAATTATACTTTCAAGGTAAGTTCAGTGATAGAAAGTTTTTTGAGAAATTGATGCCAACCAGTGTTGATACTGCCATGTTTGAAGTTCCTAGATCAACAGACTTCACACTAGGAAACAGATTTATTGGATCAAAGTTCCTACACTTTATGGAATCTGGTGTTGTTGCCATCAACAAAAAGAGACATTTCACTGGGATTTTAACAACTCTAAACTTACAAATCTGGTCCCCTGCAGCTTCTAAATTTTGGGGCGACAAGGAATTGTTTTGGTTGGGTTTATCTATATCTGGTGATGAAGACTACTATATGAATGCATTGCCAGCTGGTTCAATTGGTACAGTGACCCCCAAATCACTGAGATTATTAGGTGATAAGGATGACACCAGAAGAAATGCATTGGTTTCAAACGAAATATGTTCTATCCATCCAGTTCACGTTTCGCCAATTGACAACAGTACAATCCTGTGGTTTAACTCTGGATTTCAATATTGTAAAAAGAACACAGCCAAGAGTGATTTTGAACGTTACGACCACTTGAAAAAGTTATTCACAAGTGTTGAGCAGGTTGATGAATTTTATCATTCGCCAATGGATATTGAAGCTGTGATCATCCCTAAACATGCTGAGCATTATGTGCCAAATGACAAGGGTGATACACAAAGAGGTTGGGAAATGCATCAAGATTGTGGAGCATACATGTTTTGTGCGTACGATAAGGTTGGAGCTAAGGATGATCCTGAGACTAATGGCCTGTACATTATTGTGGACAAGATGCATCAAAATTTGTTCAAGTTTTACGGTTCAGTTTGGGATAGTGCAACCAAAATAAATAAGCAAGCTAAGAAACAAAGGAATTTGATATAAACGCAAAATGGACTGTCTCAAGAAAGCCATTTGGGCATTACATTTTAAGGAGCAAGGAAGGTACAATTTTGGTCATGTGTGGTCTTTTGTTGGTATTATAAAATCAAGACATTATAAATTTCTTTATATGGGAGATCATTGAATAAGTACAATATCATGAAGTTGTGTACGTTACACTCTTGAACACACACAAACTGCTCTGGGATATTACTTTCTAAAGTGGTTTGACTTCCTTAAGTTAACCAGATTGATGGTGATGGTGATGGTGATGGTGATGATATTGTTAGAGGATCAAATTATTATTTATTGGAGGTCACAACAAGAGAAACATCAAGGAAACAACCAGCATAAACGCAGAAGCAAAAACCAGAAGATTCAACGATAGTGAGGAATAAACTGAAATCAGAGAGGAAGTGACTTTTGAGCGTTAACACCACAATAATATAGTGGAGAGATTTTTATTATGTTAATTCAGTTATTGTTTTATGTCAAACTGGAACATAGATTAGCTTGATTCATATTAGATTACGATGTTTAAACAGGCGTTGACGTTTATTGATTTATTTATTTAATTATTGCAGAATACAATATATAGCTACATTTAATAGGCTCCGGGCGCTGTATATCCATTATATTGGTTGTGGCATATTGCAGTACGCTCCAACGTAGTGATAGCAGCTATATGCTCTTGTACTGTTATAAATTAATTCTGTACCAATAAGATAATTAATTAATATAAAATATCCCAACATTCATTATATTGGATTGATTCTTCTGATGCAAGACTTAAAGCACTTCAGCTCTACAGACTACTTGAATTCTGATAGCATTATGACTAGATTTATTCAATATAGCTGTTTATATACCATAATCAGCAAGGTAAACATCTTCATTGTAGCAAATGCCATTTGCATTTTTTATAAAATCTCCATGACAATATACCTTAGCGTCATTTAGAAGTTGGTTCTGTTTATGAAGCTTCGAAGCATGATCAATGGTAAACTTCTTGTCAAATTCTTGAACATACTTCATCATTAAACCATACCCTATACAGAAATGATTACCATGGGAAAATTCATATACGCCTGTATTTAGAATTTCGGGATGGTGATAATTAATCTTGTGTTTATCAGATCTGTTCCCATTGAAGTTTTTCACCCGCTCATATGTTTCGACTTGTCTGTAATAGATGTCATGCACACGTCTTTTCTCCTTTAATTCTTCCAGGGATACGTCATATACTTTCAAAACCCTTCTTTCCCCAATTTTATATACCTGTGAGTTGTACTCTGAACCTGTCTGAAGAGGAACAACTTCTTCGGTTGGAGTTTCAATATAGTGTTGTTTTCTCAATTGCTCACCTTCTTCCTTAAAAAAATTATCAACTCGAATCCTTCTGAATTCGTTGTTGGTAATGAAAAACGTGTGAATATATTCTTCCATTACATTGGATCCAGCATCATTGATATGATTCAACTTCTCGTATGCTGAGTTAAATAGAAGTTTTTTATGGTCACCAACCTGGAAATCATCATCATTGTAATCCATCACCCGCAGATCTAGATTAACTGTAAGTTGACCATTCTTGTTCCTGATTGATGTAATTCTCATTTTTTTCAATGAGGCTTGGTTAAAAATGAACCCTTCTAGATTGGAGGAAGTTAACAAGTATCTCACAAGCTCGTTATTTTGCCTTAAATGCTCATGCCCTTCAGAGATCATTTCTAGATTTGATGTCGACTTTATCTCAACTTGACAGCACAATATGGTTTTTTGGATGTTATCCATTTCATCCATTTCACCAATTACGATATCACAACTGAGGTACTCACAACTGAGAGTGAAAGGAGCGACATTAGCAGCTAAATATTCAGGTATTGGAATTTCACTTTGTTCCGAACTCTTTAATGGAGAAGTGTTGTCAAGGCACAACTTTAGAATTAAATTAATGGGCTCCACCACGGAGACAAATAACCAACGTTGGAGATGTGTTTCAGAAGTACCAGTAATATCATCTTGTGTTATAAGCAAATCCAGATTTAAACGATCCAATAGTGTGTAGTGACTTATCAATGAATCCCAATCTTGATCTTTTATATTGTCAATCTTGTCCTTAAAACTCTTTAAACAATCAACAAAATGACCAATGAAATCTTCCCTGTAGTCAGTATCATGTAGTTCATGTTCGATATACTGAACGTTCTTTTTCACCAATTGATCAACAAGTCTGGTAGCACTGGCAGTTTCTGTTTCACCAAATACAAGTCTTGGTTCTGAAATCTCGAGCATAAAATATATTTTGAACAGACAAAACCCAAGCATTTTCATTCTTCCTTTGTGTTTGGCAAAAGTTTTTGGAAGTTGATGGTAACAACAACAATTTAACTCGTTTTGAATTAACGATAACGTATCTCTAACTAACCGACGTTGGAAGTTCAACGTTGATTTGTCAATTGCAGGTAGTTCTAACGAAGACGTATCAAATATCACTTCGTCTTTATAGTATTTCTTGTGCAACTTCATTGTGGTTTTCCACCAGCGATCATATTCTTTCTCAGCGGTTTTTTCAATGCCCTGCTCTTTGAAATATCCAAGTATTTTACTCATTATATTGCCGGTTCCATGTATTATCTGATTCTTGTCCAAATTTCTCACTTTAGTTCTTGAAAGTTGACGTTGGTTCTTTATGATATTGTAATTGTCAATTTGTTCTATTCATAAATGAATTGATATTGAGCTGAATTTATTACATAATTAATTTAAGATCGGGGGCCGAGCCATCATTTGTTATAAGCTGTACATACATAATTCAATATTCAGACTCAAGCTGGACGTTAATGTAATTGGTTTAGACTCTAGTTAATCTTGTACAGACTTTAGAGTCCAGTCTCCAGATTATAGATATGATATTGCGATAAGTGATCGTCAAATTTCAATATGATGCCTTATAGCTTATAGCTATAATGAGGAAAAGAGGTGTCAAGGAATTGTTTTGGTTGAGTTTATCTATATTCTATATATGGTGATGAAGACTACTATATGAATGCATTACCTACTCGTTCAGTTGGTAGAGTGACTCCAAAATCACTGAGATTATAATTCATTAGGTGATAAGTGATAAGGATGACACCAGGATCGAAATGCATTGATTTCAAACGAAATATGTTCTATCCATCGACCAGTTCATGCACTACTTAATTCTGACGTAGTACACTAGTGCATGCATTATAAAATCAAGATATTTTTATATACAATAGTATATTTAATTTGATTTGTCGAAGATATAAATATTAATGATATAAGAACCATCATCATCTTTATAAGTAGTGTTTTAACACAGCTAGTTTCATTATAAATATTATAATATGATCTATTTAATCTAATGAGGAATATATAATTCTATCAGAAACCATGAACTCAAAATTAAACAGAACAAAAACAAAATAGTATATGCAAAATGCAGTTTAAAATAAATATATATATGACAACTGTCAACATCTTGGTACCAGTCAATCACCAGGTTTCTTGTAAGTATCTTCCACTCGTTTCCAACTCTAATAAATATTGTTTTGATTGCTCAGGTGTCAATCCCTTTGTCTCCTGCAAAATAGTTTCAAAAGTGATGCGCAATTGCTTTGGCATATTCCCAGAAGAACCACAGATGTAAATGTATGCATCACCATGAGTTAACAACTCCGTGATCAGTTCATTTTGCAAGTAAACTTGATCTTGGACATACCCACCAGCTTCTCTTGAAAAACAGCTGAACAATGTCAATTTTCCTTGAGAAACTAAGTTTTCCCATTCATCACCATACAAAAAGTCCTTGTTATGGAATCTGTTACCCGTGAACAGATACAAGCTCTTAGCATTAGCCCCCTGTGCAATTTTTTGATAAATCAAACTTCTCATTGGTGCAATACCAGTACCTGGTGCAACCATGATTATTGGTGTGTTGTCAATAGGGAAAACAGTATGGTTCTTATGGATTTTCAAGACAATGTTGTCACCTGGAACTAAATCTTTCAACCAAGTGGTACATAACCCACGTCTCGTTCTTCTCAGCATTGTATTGTATTGTACAATAGCAACAGTTAAGTCAATGATTGATGGGTTTGGTGCAGATGAAATAGAGAATAGTCTTGGCTTGATCAATGGGAATAGTTCAAATACGTATTCCACGGGTATTTTCAATGAGAAAAATTCTTGTATGGTTTCCAAAATAGATCTTCTTGGTCTGTTTGCATAGTTATACAATTCTTCTGGGTCTTTATAGGAACCAAATTCTTTCAACTTGTCACGTTCACGCTCATCTTCTGCAAAATGCCAAATTAATTGGAAAAACGACCTTCTTGGGATAGCTTTCAAGTCCAGATGATGTGTGAAAAGAGATTTCAATGTTGGATTTTTAACTAATCCACCATCAATGTATGGTAAATCACCTTCAATGTTAACTCTTCTATCCGCAAATTCAGTCCAGCCTTGACATTCAATCAATTCTTCAACATCTTTAATATCATTAGTTGGATATAGGCCAATTGTATCCCCTGGGGCATAATCCAATGCATTATCTTGATTTTCAACGACAAATTGACGCACATCTTGGAAATGGTCTTGTGCAGTGATTCTCTTATTTTGCTTAACAACAGCAGTTACCAGTCCATTACTAATTAAATCTCTACTCAATGCAATTGTCTTTCTATTCAAATCTGTGTTTCTCTTTGGCTTTCTTAAATCCACTGTGACCTTAACCTTTGGTGGTAATAACTCATCTTCAGAAATTGGCGTTAAACCTTGTGGCAATGGGAATAATCTGTTTAGGTTTTGTAATAGTTGAGTTTGAAATTCAATATAATAACCATCAGAACCATGGGAGCTCTGTTCATCACTCTCAGCTCTTTTGGAAAACTCAATACCACCTAATTGTAGCAATCTATTGTGTAGCTTTTTAATTGCCCAGTTGAATTTTGGATATGAAGAATCACCTAACCCAAAAGTTGTGAAATATAAATGGTTTAATAAATCATTTGGTAGTTTCTTCTTTAGCATAAACTTCCAAAACTTTTTAGAGTTCTGTGGGAATTCACCTTGACCCGTTGTTGAACAGAACACTATTAAAACTCTTATGGATACTAAATTTCTTAGATCAAAGTCATCTAAGGAGGAACATTGAACCTTAAAATGCAATCTTGTTAAAGTCTTTGTGAATGTCTCAGCATAGTCTTGTGCTGTACCTGTTTCAGAACCATATAACACTGCAACGGATCTTTCCATACTTTATTCTTTTTTTCTTTGATCTCTTCTTCAATTAAGATCAACAGTGTAGTAAATGTGTGTATAAAGATGCCAAAAATGCTTATAAATATAGAATGAGTATTAATCAATTAATGTAATCAATATAATCAAAATGATCTAAATGGTGAATGGATGAAAGGTATATGGAGTAATAAATAATGATATGATGGTGATGATAATCTGAACACTGAAATATTGTTTTTGAATAAACAACAAATGATCAATCGAAACCGAACAGAATGTTTTAATTATGCAGTTGTGTATAGAAAGTTGATAGTTTATGATACTTTTTTTTTGATTATGTCTCTTCAGTTCAATTGGCTAAAAAAATTTTGGGCAAAAATCCGGTGGAATTTTAATTAGTCAGAGATGACGTAATCTAAGTACAGTGACCATTTCGAAATTATAGGCATTTGCCTCTTGAACTCTTTCTTGTATCATCTATTATAACAACAACATCAATCGATCATGTTTAAATCTGCTCTATCGCAATCCGTTCGCTCCTCAATAAGGTGTTCATCCACCAGAGCCTTACCTACTCGCTTCACAGCCAGTTCAAATGTAAGATTCTATTCTGATGCCAAAAAGGTTGAAAATGAACAAAGTGGTGCTGATGAAGCTGAACCAAAACAAACTGAATCCCAAGAGTTTAAAGAAGCAAATCCAAAGGCTCAAGAGGTTACAAATATTGAAGAGCTACAAAAGGAACTGGACGCTGCTAAGAAGGATGCTGCCAAATTCAAGGATTCTTATATCAGAGCCGTTGCTGATTTTAGAAATTTGCAAGAATCAACAAAACGTGAAATCAAAAAGTCTAAAGAGTTGGCTATTAAATCGTTTGCTAAGGATTTATTGGAAACAGCTGATACTTTTGAAATTGCGTTGAAAACATTGGAAGATGCTCGCTCCAAACAAGAAGGTGAAATTGATGCAAAGACATTTGATGAGTTGTTACAAGGTGTCACATTGACCCAGAGTCAGCTGTTGCGTACTTTTGAAAGACATGGACTTGAAAGATCAGAACCAGTGGGCGAAGAATTTGACCCAAATACACAAGAAGCTGTGTTTCAAGTACCACAACCTGATAAAAAGCCAAACACTGTGTTCTTTGTTCAGCAACCTGGTTATTTCTTGAACAAGCGTGTTTTACGTCCAGCAAAGGTTGGGATTGTTAAAGGTCCCGAATAAATCATACAGTGCTACAACAGTTGATATCACAATATCATGACTTGATGAATTAAATTTGCCTGTCTATATACTACTTTTACTATTACATATATTTTTCTTTCATTCTTATATATACACGTTATTTCATATGCTTTTATATTTATACTAGTAGTGATCTTTCAATTAACTAACGCAGTTCAACATTGTAATTGTTCTTAACAGTTTCACGAACCTTGTCCTGCAATTCATTAACTTCTTCATTGGTGATGTTTCTATCCATTGATTGGTAGTTGATTCTGTAACATTGACTATTTCTACCAGTTTTTGGGTGAGTGAATTCATCAACGAGGGAAACATTTTCAACCAAATCACCACCAATGTCTCTAACAATTTCCATAATGTCATTTATATGTATCTTTTCTTCAACAGATGGAACCCAGAAGGAGATATCTCTAGTTGTACCTGGATATTTAGAGTATGGCTTGAAAGTTGAGATTTTACCCTTGGTGAATTGAGAAATAAATCTATCATCTAAAGTCCAAAACAATCTAATATCAGGAATACCAAACAAAAGCATTGCGATTCTATCCAACCCAATACCAAAGGCCCAACCA
This sequence comes from Liangdongia berthetii, assembly GCA_030564525.1. Taxonomy (NCBI): domain Eukaryota; kingdom Fungi; phylum Ascomycota; class Saccharomycetes; order Phaffomycetales; family Wickerhamomycetaceae; genus Liangdongia; species Liangdongia berthetii. Next base: position 74,541 of record JAJLVX010000432.1, on the reverse strand, counting down.
ATCTTGTTTTCCAAGCCAGCATTGGTCAACACTTGTTCACGAACAACACCACAACCACAGCATTCTAACCATTCACCTTTCCACCAAACTTCAATTTCCCAACTTGGACTTGTCCATGGGAAATACGCTTCAACCCATCTCACTTTCAATGGTTCGTTCAAGTATGGCTCTGTGGAACCAGCCAGCTTAGCGGATTTCTTGGCTTCATTGAAAACTTGGTTAACTAAAACTTCCAAAGTTTTCTTTAAATGCTTACCAACCAGTTCGGTTTCTTTATCAGTCATGTAACTTTGTTTTGGATTTGTTTTCTCATCGAATGGTGGGTTTGGATCATCGACAATGATGTCAATAGCAGGGATGGCAGCAATATCAGATTCAATCTTGTTAATCAGTTCATCTTGAGATTTATAATCATCTCTAGACCATAGTCTTGCACCTTCCATCTGATGGAAAACAGGGTAGTGTGTTCTATCAATTTCATCACGTCTGTAAACATCTGCACTGATGAAATAACCTGGGGTGGTGCATTTCTGGAAACACTCAGCTTCATGGGCAGACGTATGGGTTCTCAACAGAGTTTTTTCATTCAGGTAATAAGTATCAGATTTACTTCTACCTGGGTGATCTTGAGGAAACCCGAGAACATCAAAGTTTTCATATGTGGACACCACTGGTTTGAAGTTGTTGTAGAAAGTGTAGCCCAGCCCTTTGAACCTGTCCTCGATCAGCTCTCTTAGGATCCCAATTGGATGGTTTGGGTTCAAATGAAGCGCTCTATCAGTCTTGGAGAGTATGCTTGATGGGGCATTAGTCCACGAGTCCGTCTTGTACTCTTTACCGCACACCGTCAAAGTCTCCAGCACAGTCTTGCCAGTGGCACTGCTAGTGGCAACAGCTCTGATGCCACCGACAGCTCTGCTCAATCCTCTTCTAAACATGGCTCCTGTGACTTGAACTATCCTCTTCGTTCTATTATTTACCTCTTCGACTAAATTCAAAATTTGGTGATTTTGGGCTGAATCGGTTGGGCCACTTTTCTGTTGCGCCGACCGAAAATAGATTTTTTCAAAAGTTCAAAGTTCGACATCATCAATATCAGTATCAATATCAATATCAGTATAAAGAATATCAATCAGATAAAGAAGATAATATGTTCTCTGTTGGTTTCCAAAGACCGGTTGCAAACACCCTGAACAAAGTTCTCGGGAGACGTTTTGGTCACGAATACGCTCCAAGATTCAGAGAGGTTAGAAAAGCCCAAAAGGGTCGAGTGCCAGTCCGTATTGGTGGTTCCACCAAGGGTTCCACTCTAGAGTTTGGTACTTATGGTTTACGCCTGAAGAGTGAAGGTTTGCGTTTGAAGGCGATCCAATTGAAGGAGGCTGACAATGCCATTATGAGAATGATGAGACCAGTTGGGGGTAAGCTATGGAGAAGAATATGTACAAACATCCCAGTGTGTATCAAGGGTAATGAGACACGTATGGGTAAGGGTAAAGGTGCCTTTGACCACTGGATGGCTAGAGTTCCAACAGGGAAGATCATCTTTGAGATTGCAGGGGAAAACTTGCACGAAAAAGTTGCAAGGGAGGCTTTGAGAAAGGCAGCCACTAAACTGCCAGGGAACTATGAGTTTGTTACTAAAGCTGATCCAATCAGGGTTGGTTTGAACTCATTCAAGCCAAGGGAAGCTCCTAAGAATGTTGTTGAAGAGATGCGCAAGAACCCAAACAAGAAGATTCAAAACATTTTGGATTCAAAGACAGATTTATACCGTACTTACAGAGGTCGTTAATTGTTTTTGGCTTGAAGTACAGTATTTTTTTTTCCATACATATCACATAAACTACAACCCAAAGAGCTGCATGTACATAAATTAATGATTTATTATAAGTGTAGTTTATTTATGCGTAATTCTTTTCGATTGCAACCATTGCCTTTGCGATAAACCCTTCCAAATGGAAAATAGATTTCGACCCCAAACTCAATCTTTCATCATAAATGGATGCCAATTCGACAATATCTGGCTGTGCTTTTGAATTAACCAAATTCAACAGTTCGAAGCATAGAGTTTTTAAAATAATCTTTGGTGGAATACAATGCGTCAACAGTTCGTATAAAACAGTTCTTGAGCTCGAAATTCTTGCAACAGAACGATCCTTTTCAATGTTTTCAGCCAATTTTCTAATGACACCTTCCCAATCCAAAGTGATCATTGGCGTAGAGACCTTGAGTTCATTGTTTTGCATGACCAACGCCTCTAATAAAAGCATTGCTCTTCGTAAATTACGATCGCTTTCGATGGCAATGTTATGCAACACTTGTAGTTTCTCGGACTCGTCAGATGGAAGCTTGATGTCTTGCTTTTCACCTAGCTTTAGAAGCACCTTAGTGATTTCATCCACTGTTGGGGCAGGTATTCTAATCAGCAGTGTTCTGGATTTGATTGGTGGGATGATGTTTGATGTAGTGTTTGAGATCAAGATGAGTCTGATATTCTTGGAGTACTTTTCCATGGTTCTTCTCAAGGCCGCCTGTGCATCTCTTGATAAAGAGTCAGCTTCGTTGATGATGACAACTTTGAAACGATGCTTCCCAGTGCTGAAATCGACTTGTTCGGTCTGTGCGATTTCCTTCAACAGGTCCTGGATCACGACACGGTCGTTGTTTCCCAAGTCACTGGGTGTGATTTCAAGATGGTAATTACTAGAAACAATGTTGAATTCTAGTTTTCTGTTGGAGGAAGTGGTGAAGGTACGAACATCAATCTTCATCTTTTCGACACCAGCACCATACAACTCGTGCAAGACAGCGAGCACCCTGGTCTTTTTACCAGCACCTGATGGGCCATAGACTAGTAGATGTGGAAAGTCACCGGAAGATGCCTATGGAGGTGTGTGTTAGTTATGAACTGAATATATGATGAATAGACATACCAATGATTTCAATCTTTGAGAGACGCCTTCATGGAAGTCCAGTGCGTTTAGAGAGTGTGGTCTGTATTTGTCGACCCACAATGACATGATGGTTTAGGATCACTTCTGTTAATTTGTTGTCTGTTTGTTTAAAGTGTTGAATGATGATAAATTTTTACGCGTCGAAAATCACGATTAAATTACGGTATTAAACCATTAAACCATTAATAATAAAACCAATATCAATCTATTCATAGCAATGCACTAGAACCCATCCTCAATGGTCAACTCCTGCAAAATCTCAATGAGGCTCAAGCCATATCTGTTTGCAACTTTCCCAGCGATTCTATAGCACACGTCACTCTGGTCAGCACGCAAGATGTCCTTAACAGCATGTCTAATGGAATACAGCAATTCTTCATGCGACACCATCACGTCATGAGAACTGTCGAACGTGGTTTCTGGTTTGATGATTGAGAACTCTGAGCTGTCTAGAAAGAGGGTTGTGTTGTTGTTGTTGTTGTTATGATCAGTACTTGATAATGCTGTGTGGTTGTTGTTGTGTGTTTCAGTGATTAGTGGATCGATGTTGTGCTCTTGGTGATCTTCTGGATATGTCTTGCTATTGTTGTTATTGTTATTATCATCAACTTCAACAGCCAAGCTCTTCTCATACAACTTGTACTCCCACTCTTGCAACAGTGATTCAAACACCAAAGCATGGCTATTCCTGAGCTTCTCATAAACCAGCTCACCCTTGTGCAACGCAGCCTTGAGAACTTCATACACCTTGCGCGGCGGTAGCGTCATTCTTTCCTCAGAATCATTGAATCTGGAGTTGAAGTCTGAGCAGATGGCCCTGACCTTTGCCTGGTCAGCGACATGCGAGCCGCTGGTGATGTTGCCGCGATAGCACTGCTCCAAGACGTATATCCTTTCCTGGCTGCTGAGCTTGATGTACTTTCTTTTCCTCAGCACCTTCAGTGTAACCTGAGCAGGGCGCTTCATTCCTACAGTTCTGGTGTCTGTCTCTGTGTCTCTTTGAAGTACAGGCAAGTAAAAGTGTTGATGTTTATTGCATAAAAAGTTAAATAAAGGAATCCTTTTTTCGGATCTACAACTTGGCTCTGGAAGAGAAAAAGTCGTCAGCGAACTGGACAACTCTCTCAGCAAGACCGTAGGAGGACTGGTAGCCAGCGCCGCCAACACCGTAGTTGTGGATGATGTTGTCGACTCTCTCGATTCTCACACCGCCGTGGCGCCCTGGACGCAGACCGATGTTGACCTTGATGATGTCAATCTCTGGCTCGTTGTCCTCGTAGGAAGGGTCGACAATCTGCGGGATGTACTTCTTTGCTCTGGCAATGAGTCTCTTGGTGAGCTCAGGGTCTGGCGTGGAGCCCCAGTCGTTTGGCACAAATGTCCCACCAATGATGCACCCGCCCTCTTTGCGTGGGAAGAGGTAGGTGCTCTCGTTGGCATACCCCTGGGCAGCGCCCTTGACAGAGATCTGGTACGGGATGTTGTTTCTCGCAGTGATGATCTGGCCCTTGATTGGGTGGACAGCCTTGTCCTCGACACCACCCAGCTCTCTGGCCAGCAGCCCAGTGGCGTTCACGACGAGCTCAGCACGCTCGCCAGAGTGGTGTAAGCTGAATGCGTCGTTGATGTGCTTGACGTGCTTTCTCTTTAGCGTCCCACCCAGCCTGAAGACCTTCTGGAGCAGGTAGTGGAGGTAGATGGTGGTGGTGATGGTGATGGTGTCGAAGGAGTAGCCGTAGGCAATGTCGCTGCTTGGGAACTCTGCCTTGTTGAGGATTCTGAAGTTGTGCACGAGCTCCTTGTACCATGGGAGCTGGACATCCTCAGCACTGGTGAACAGGTCCTTGTGGATGTACTTGTGGGCAGGAACAACAAAGACTCCAGAGGATGGGTCCTGGGCCAGTGCAATGAACCTGTGGTAGCCAGGCGTGTCGATGGCATGTCCCTCGAGCTCGTCAGGCCCGTAGAAGGAGCTCCAGTTGGCACCAGCGTATGGACTGGTGTAGAAGGTGTCGATGTCGCCAGGGATGTTGCGACCAACGACGGTGACGTGGTGGCCCTTTTCCAGCAGAAGAAGAGCTGATGTCAAGCCAGAGACACCTGCGCTGTGAAGAGGTTAGTATACCTTGTCTAGATCAGTTGATTGGATCTTGTCCTACCCTAAAACAACGATTCTGCCCATGTTGTGTGGTTTATTATTAACTATATTAACTATTAACTATTAACTATATTAACTATCAATGATTCTATCAAATGATTCTATCAAATGATTCACTCTTTATATTCACACCGATAACACTTTGATACCCGTCGCTTAACAACCTCTTATCATCAGATGCAGCATTACAAAGCAGACAACGCAGCCTCGAGATCTGACTGGCCAAACAGCCGAGCAACAACCACAACAACAAACACTGCAGTCTTGTCGCTCACATCACTGATCCCATCGTGGCACTTGATCCTGATGGCCCTCTTCGCAAGGTCTCGAAGCACTGCCGTATCGCTGCTCTCGAGCACACTCGACACCTTAGCCAGCAGCGCATAGCACCACTGCGACACCCGCACTGGCGTGTTGTTCGTTAGCCACTGCGTGCAGTAGATGATCATCTTGATCGTCAGCTGGTGGTCAAAGTTCGACACCAGCGACATCGACGGCTCGTTGCCCATGATGAACTTGCGCCATTCCGTAAAGTTGTTTGGGAACTTGAACTCTGATGGAATCGCCAGCGTGCCAGCTTCTGGGATACGCTCTCGCAGTGCTAGAAACTCTGACACTATCGTATGGTACTCCTCAAGCTTTCCCTCTGCCTCTTTATCTCTTTGTTCTGGATCTTTGTTATCATTAATATTAGTACTCTGTACTGACAAAGCATCATCGTAATCCAATTCTTTTGGAACAAACATCACACTTGATCCACTCTCTGCTTCAAGCCTAAAAAAGGGGTGTTAATATTTTCCAGTGTATGTTTGATGATATTCTTATCTCAGCAACTACCTCACCATCGCCAAATACGTCTCTCCATCTGTCGGCACTGTATTCGCTGTAACACTTTGCAATTTCTCTAACGAGACAGGCAGAGCTCTCTGTTGGCCTGTGTGTGGGTCTGTTCTATCAACACGCCCATGGTCCTGTCTCTTGGAACTAGAATTGTCATTCCCAGCTTGCTGCTGTGCTCCTCTCTTGCGTGCCATTCTGATCATTAACTGATATGTTGATGTTGATGTTTAATATTTATGTCTCGCTTTAAAAAAATTTTCCCATACGGAAAAAAGTGAATATCACAAAAAATGATGTTTTATTTCAATTCACTACAAATTATTCAATTGATGCTATTTTATTCTATAAATATTACAATATATTATATAACAACCACTCACGTAGTCTTGGGTTTTGCCACCTTTCTCTTTTTCAGCACAGCTGGCTTTCTCTTCAACTTCATAATGACATGGCTATCAAAATCACTGTCGCATGCTGGGCACTTGTTATTCTCTGGAATAATACTCAAAACTAGAAAAAAATGTTAGACACAATCACCAGACAGAATGACATAAGAATGCTCTTACTACACAAACAAACACTGCAAACATAGCCAATGTCCACCACTTTCCCAGTCAAGAAACAGGAAGCTCTAAAATCAATATTACCACTGGCTGGCCGAACAAGAACATCTCTCAGTGATGGCTCAATGAATAATGCAGTCTAAAAATGGTGTTAATATATGTTCGTTTTTTACAACAAAAATACAATTCAAAATACCGTAAAGTACTGAACTAAACCTTCAGTGTTCTCAACATGCAAATAAACACCATTCGTCGCATCCGCAGCTTGTTGCAAAAACGTAGCATCAACACCCAACTGGCACACATCTATCGGCACCTTCATCTTCTGTGCAGAAAATATACAGTTCATTATGGGTATGTACTTCAAATGCTCATCTTGGCTGATATTCACAACGAGCACTCGAGCCTTCATGATCGAATTCCCCTGTTGAATCCTATTAATATACGTCAATGACAACGATAGCGCACTGGACAAATGGTTCTTTGGCGGTTTCGATGGGATCGGTGACTCAATCAGCTTGTACAAATTCCGTAATAAACAATCATCAACAACTTTGAACTGTCTGTACATGTTCTTACTCACAAACCCTTCCTCCTCAACAATCTCAGGCGTAGCTGAAGTCGAGCCGCTCTCTGGGGACACGTCTCTTGATACATTATCATCACCATCACCATCAGTCATATTGACATCTTTATTCGTCTTCTCATGCTCTTCATCCATTGGATACAAAAACTTAGCGCCATCACTGTGACTTGCAATAACGGCAACTTGGTTCGAATTATTAAGCGCCAAATGCGCATTTATCCCAATCAACAGACTCTCTAGCATCCCCTTCATCGTCAGCTTCTCTTGGATCATATGCCATAATGCTGGGTTTGTATCGATGATGATAGTTAACAATGATGGTGATTCGTCTAAAAAAACTGTGTTAGCTGGTAACATTTATGAAGAAATTTCAACAAAACCGTACCTTTCACTGATCTCGTCTTTGCCTCAATAGCAAAAGTCTTGTCTGCAATAGCATCCATCTTAGTATAAATGAATTGTATTGTGTTTAAATGGTTTTGTGTTTGCGTCTTCATCCAAAAGATCTAATTTTCAGAAAACTGGGTTGGCCCTACCGAAAATGTTGCTGCTACTGCTGCTGTTGAAGCTGTTGATGTGATGATGATAATAATAATACATTTATAATTTATATTCAAAACCTACTATACACAAATACACCCAATCTAGGAATAGCTCACTATAACACTCTCCGTCTCGGAATATGTAGCGACAATCTGTTTCGAATCATTGCTCCAGTTCAGACTCGTTATGTAGTTAATATCTGCTGGGCCACTTTCAGCAACAACTGGTTGATATTCTGCAATATCTTTCAACTTGATCTCAGCCTGCACGTCAATCTCATACACTGAGATCGTGCCCTCTGTGGTACCAACAGCCAGCTTTGTCTTGTCAGGCGATAGCGATGCAATCAAGATTGGAACACCATCCAAAATCACCACTGCAGCTTGTCTGGCAAACTTGACATCCCACAATCTAATGGAACTATCCAGAGAACAAGACACAACGTATTCCTTGGAGCACCACTCCGCATATGTGATGGGCTGTGAATGGCCATAAAAGATCTGCGCGCTGTTAAAAGACCCTCCATTCCATATTCTCACTGTGCGGTCATCTGAGGCTGTTAATAGCAATGAATTCTCTTTGTTATACCTTATAAATGATAATGGTTTCGTGTGGCCTAGTAGTGTGCCCAATGGCGCTCTGTCGCCAGTGTTGAAGACTAGTGCTGAGCCATTCAGCCCTGGAATGACATACTTGCTTTCATCAATCCAAGCTGCATCAATACTTAGAGTGGAATTCACATCTGAACCAACAACAGCTTGTGATGAGACATTGGATGCACTTGAAGTTATACCACCGGCACTAGGTGGTGCTGTAGCTGAGGCAGGCACTGAAGTCAAACCACCAGCAGTGCTTGGTGTGGTGACAGAGTCGTTACTTCTTGACAAATCCAAATGCTGAGTCACTTTACCCGTGTTCACATCCCACAAGATTGTAACATTGTCTGCATCAGAGGTTAATAAATACTGCCCGTTTGGAGACCATTTGGCACAGACAATTGGAGAATGATGTAGATACAACACATTTCTTAGCTTACCATCAGCAGCCCACAATCTAATCTCACCAGAACCGACAGCTGTTATTAGCAGTCCACCTAATGGTGCCCAGGATACTATGCTAACCAATGACGAAGTTGCTTCTGAAAGTGATGTGGAAAATGGTTCTGGGTGATGAAGCAGAATTTCCTTCAATTCATTCTCCAAGACAACAGCAATTTTAGCACTTGAGTTCTTTAACCCATAAGCAAGCACTTTAGACTCAGCAGGGTTCCAATCAGAAGCTGTACTTGGTTCAAACGATTTTTGCTTCTGTAACACTTTTATAAAATCTGGAGAATTTTCCTTCTTTAATGGGGACACTGAATCAGTATCCATTTTATCGCTTGAATCGAACCCATTACCATTACCATTCTCAGCACTGCTTTTGCCCTTCCCATCATCGGTGATATTAGCACTGTTCAACGGCTCGAATCTTCCCTTTGGTTCAATAGGAGCATTTGCACCATAGTCGCTATTCAATGCATGGAACAATGTAAACTTCTCCTTGTAAAACCTCTCCTCCTGGACCTCGCCGTTATTCTTCACCAGCTGGTCTGTTTCAGCATAGAGTATACCCTTCTGCACAAGATTCACCAAGGCACCGATTGGCACATTGTCTTTATACTTGTTGTCAAACTGCTCAACTGTTGTTTCGTCAAGAAGGGCGAATGCAGAAACTTCGAGCCCAGTCTCCTGGAGGTATCTCCAGATCATGTAGTTCAGCTCGTCAGTGGTGATGGACATGGTAACTACTTTCTCTTCACTCCCTTTGGTGCTGTTGATGTTCTGGATGTTGTTGTTGTTTGTTTTTGGCAGTTGGTGATGTTTTCTTTTTGAAATTTGTTAAAAGGAGAACCCAACCAAAACCAACAACAAAACAGAAAGAGAACAATATCACCACTGATTAGTAATTGCAGTGAGTGGGAAGAGAGATAACTGATTGAGAATGGTTGAGTTTTCACTGAGAAAGACCAAGGCGCTGAAGAACTTTAGATCCCAGAAAGACGGGCCTCCTTCTCCTTCAAAGAAGAGCAGTAACCCATACGCTAACTTGAACGGCGGTGCCCAAAATGGCTACAACAATGTGCCTCTTCCTTCAATCGACAAGAAAGACAAGGAGAAGGTGGGTAAGCTGATGCAGAGAAGAATGTCTGTTCATATGAACGAGGCTCCAAAGATTGCGTTTGATGCTTCCGCTGCAAATGCCCCTCGTCTTCCAACTGAAATCTTGATTCAGCACCAGAGTGCACTCCAACAGCAGAAACAGCAACAACCTCAAACACAATCAGGTGGTAATTCATCAGCTAGAGCTAATCCATATGCACAGCAATCATTCCAAGAACATATTCAACAACCGGCACAGCAAAGCTATGGTGCTCCACAAGTTGCTGGTACAGCTAGTTCGACACCCCAAAACACATACCAGCTTCCATCGCAGCCAATAAGAGGTGCCCCTTCTGCTAATCTAAGAAGAAATAACACAATGGGTAAAGGTATTGATTTAAGAAATCCTGCTGTTATCCAACTACTACAAGACCCAAATTTCAATGCTGAAGCATTCATCTCGTCGAGATTAGCTGATTCTACTGCTTCAGATATCGAAAAGTTTAGTACAAACTTAACCCTTTTGGATACTAAGATTTCTCAAGATATGAAGCAAACTGCTAACCAAACTTATGAAACACTGTTGAATGCAACAGATGAAGTTTCCACTGCACAATCTGAACTGAAATTCTTGAGAAATGCAATTAATGAATTGGCAGATATCACAAATCAGATGAAGACTACTGCTCAGAAAAGAGTTGATCTGGAATTATCTCAGCAAAGTGAATTGACCAAATCAAATAGCGTCACCGGTAAGAATAGAGCTCAAGACAGATCCAGTATTCTTGTTTTGGAAAAAATGTGGGCAAATGAAATGAACAGTTTGTTCAGACATGTTGAAGGTGCCCAGAAGTTTGTTGCTGCTATTCCAGGTCGTCATGTCATTGCTGAAAGTGGTCGTTGGTATGAACTGAATGCCGCAACTTTTAAGACTTTACAACCAGCTCACATATTTTTGTTGAACGATTTAATATTGATTGCTACAAGAAGAAGAAAGAATGCTGCAAGAAATGGTGATAATAAAGATACCAATAGAACTCTTGTTGCTGATCAATGTTGGCCACTAAGAGAAGTACAGCTTGTTGAATTGAAACAACCACCAAATGAAAACAATAAGAAGGTTTTTACAATCAACATAAGGTATAACAGTTTGAGTTATATCTATCAAACGGATAAGGCTGAACACTACCAAAAGATTTTGTCGGGATACAAGAAGGCTAGAGATGAGTTGAGAGATATTTCTGAGGCTGAAAACATTAAACAGAAGCAGTTACGTGATTCGATGACATTCTTATCACTGAATGATCAAGATGATACTTTGAAACGTCATAAACGTAAAAGCAGCAATTTCAAGAGCAAAGATGGGTTATTATTACAAAATCTGAGTACAAAAGTTCATAGCCGTTCAAGAAGTATTGATAACTCCAATACATTGAGAGTATTGAAAAAAATTGATGATAGTGTTGATGAAACTGATGTTTCCATTTTCCAAGAAAGTTTTAAAGATTCGATTAATGTTTTAGATGATTTGGAAACTGAGTTGAGCACCGTTAAGGCTAAATGCAATGATGAAGAATTGATCTTTCATAATATTATTAAACTGAAGATTTCCACTAAGAAGGATACAATCGTGAAAAGTTTAATTAATTCCATGAAACAAGAGAATTTAACAGTTATTGATATTCAAAAGAAGTTGGAGATGCTAATTAGATTAGGATATACTGATATTGCCAAAACACTGTTCCTTAACAACAGATCTACATTTATCAAGTCATTAATCACAAACACATCAGAAATTGACAAGGAAATCACTGAGTACATTGTTGAAGTATCTATTGTTAGATTCCAATGTCTAAAATCATCAATTGCATTCTATAAACAGATATTCAACGATAGAGATCAATCTGCATCTTTAAGTTACCTAACAGAATGGGGTATGGAAGAAGTTCAAGCACATATTGAATTTTTAAAGACAAGTATTCATGGTGTTAAGTTGAAAGAAAAGGATCTACAGAATGCCATCTTGGTTATACATAGACAAATTGTGGATCTAAAGTCTGTTGGTTTGGATGTTGAATACCTAATGGACGATTTCTATAGATCGATCAATGTGGAATGAAGTTATTAATATTAAAATATATACATAGATAAACAATATTTACATACATACAGATCTTATGGGAACCATTCTGTAGAGTCTATTATCATTTCTGTTTGCTTCAGTTGGTGCTGTTAATCATAGACTTCCTAATTGGGTAATTAAAATGTAATTTAGCAACAATAAGATTTTCTGTCAGTTCTAGATTCTAGAAGGTTCTCGAAATAAAAAATTGGAAAAGGTTTTATAAAAGCGATGAGCTCAAAATATATCTTGAATGAATCAGATTAAACAAACACATATAACATTTGAACTTTTAAACTATGGACAAACTATTAAACTGGTCACTTGCCCAAAATGACCCGGAAACTGCAAAGAAAGCTGGTGCTCCAGACCCAAAACTACTTGCACAATTGTTTGGTGCCAATGCAGACGATATCACCTTGATGAAGGAGGCCATTGCTGTTATTGTTTCCCCTGAAGTTGATAAGGCTAACAAGTCCACAGCGTTGGACAACTACGAGATGCTTATTGAGAATTTGGATAATGCCAATAACATTGAGAACTTGAAGCACTGGGATGCGTTGATTAGTCAATTGGATGAGGATGATGATGACTTTCAAACATTCACGGCATCTATCATTGGTACAGCTGCTCAGAATAATGAAAAATGTCAGCAAGATTTCAATAAGCATGCCGAAGGTTATTCCAAGTTGATCCAAATTGCAAAGTCTGCTAAGAATGAAAAAACACAAATCAAGGCGTTGTATGCGTTATCGAACTTGATTAGAAATAACAAAGATTCATATAAGCATTTCGATGAAAATGATGGTTGGTCTTTAATAGGCCCAATCATCACTGGGAGTAACTCTGATAAACTGAAACTAAGATCATTGTCATTACTAAGTGCACTATTATCACTTGGGCTATCTCAAGATGCTGTTAAGCACATTGACGAATTCAAGATTATACATTCCCTATTGACCTCATTAACAACAGATACAAACATTTCATTGGTTGATAAAGTATTAAATTTAGTTGTTCATTTGCTGAATGAAGGCTACAAGTTTAATAAAGAGGAAGTTGCAGAGATTCAGAAAACTGTGAAGTTTATTGAACATGATTTCAAAGATGTGATAAACATTGATGATTTCCAAGCTCTAAAGCAAGTCTAAAAAAGATACAATTAATTCGATTAATATGTTTGTATGTCAGCATTTATAATTTTGAGTGCTGTCTCAGCTCCTTTACCGTCGATAGGAATTATAATATTAACACCTTTTTTTAAGAATCGAACTACTTATTAAATTAATATTGGTGATCTAAAATGCAGTACATTAGGAACGTCAGCTTGTCAAAATTGAACAAATAATCACTTAATGTAATTATACACATATATTAATTAAGGGGTACTCGAATTCAATAATAGCATTAAATTATGATAATTGTTCATGTAGCAAATCATCTTCGTTATATGTACTAAATGTTTGGACGATTGCTTTTTCAATGTTTGAATTGACAAGCTTTACAGGCAATTGCCCATTTAATGAAAATTGATACATATCACGAACCTTTGGAACTTTTCGTATAATTCTTTCAGCAGAGGCATTTGTGATACCTTTGAATTGCAATAGCATCTTGACATAAGTGTCCTGTGGACCTTGGCCTGACCTAATTGTACCAATGTTTGCCAGGTCTGGATATCTTTCCATTTTGTCATAGCGAGCTGATGAGATTGTATATGTGAATGATTTGAGAAAAGTTATGGTCTCATGAAGGTTCTTTGTTGGGAAGACTTTGATTCCATTGACTTGTAATCTTGAGATCTCAGATTCAATCTCACTTGATGATATGTTTGATGCATTTGATTTTCTTTTTCTTGTTTTAGTTGCATTTGTACTTGTAGTAGTACTTGGTTCTGTCTCAGTTTGAGTCATTTTTGAACGTACTTTATCAGTGTACTTTCTATTTTCTTGATTCTTTATAGTTCTAAATGCAGTATCATAATCCCAAATGATTAATATTAAATTCTTATGGTTCTTTACCAAATCTTTGAATTTCACAAGCATATCTTCAACGCCAAACATTTGAAATAATTCTTTGGCTCGGTATAAAACACAAGCAGTTTGTTCTTCCATCACATATGGAACACATGGTTCGAAAACCAATGTTTCTATGTTGTATCTAGAATATGCATTTCTTGTCCAAGTAATCATTTCTTCTGTGTTTTGTTCTTCTCTAATTGAAATTGGTGCCAATTCATCAATCAAATCAGCCTTCTTAATAATTTCAATAAAAGAGGATGGGATATGAATGTTCATTTCAGCTAATAATTCTTCCTTTTTCCTATTTGTTTTGTTTGCTTCTTGGAATAACTTTTTACGTTCCTTTTCTTTCAAAGCCAAAATCCGTTCTTGTTCTTTCTCTTCTTGAGTTTTACGTTTTCTTCTAGCTGTGATTTCACTCGTACTTTCAGATCTTATTGCAGGTCTTTGGAAGAGTGGTAATTGAGATATTGTGTTAAAAAATGCACCATCATGAACTGGAGATAGCTGATTTTGTGTTTTATGACCACTCTGTGTGTTAATGTTGATAGTGGTATTGGTGCTTAAAGTTTTCTTAGCAGCAGTTGATGTTGGTCTTGAAATAATGGCAGGTTCAGACCGAGTTCTGACAGCAGGTCTGAAATCAGAATCATTTAATATTGGAGCTTTAGGAGAAGGTGAAGAAGGAACTGGGGAAACTTTTGACATTTTGCGATTCAGTTTGTCTATATTTTTCTGTAGAGCTCTTTGCAAGGCGCTATCAAAAGCATTTTTTGGATCTCTTAACATTTCAAGCTGTCGTATTTTTTCCCTCTCTTGTTGTCTTTTTCTAATTGCTTCTTCAATTTCATCCTCTTTGGTCTTTTGTTTCTTCTTAGTAGCATTCTTATGATGATGAATATGATTATCATCTGGATCTGAATCATCCGAAAATTCAACATTTCTATCAAAGCTTTTGCCAATATCACCAATTGAAGTGTTAATAATTCTATCAGGAGAACTCTTCATTTGCATATAATTTATGGCATTTTGTAATGGTATATTAATCTCCTTTTCAATAATCAAATCCTGGGTGCTTGTATCCACAATCTCATCAATGGTAATGTTATTCACAGAAGGAGATGAACTCACAAACAACTTTCGTTTCTTTTGGGGCTTTATAGAACTATCAGCAGCTGGTGGGTTATCATTATCCTTCTGCAATTGTATATCATTGATTTTGTCAGTCTGTGGTAGCAAGTTTACATGCTTTGGAGTACTTTTTGCAACATCAATTTCCAAATCAGAATCATTCATATCATCATCAGAACTCAATAAAATAGCATCCAGAACATCATGTGAATCATTCTTTTGTTTAGCCTTTGAGTTGATGATATGCGTAGTGTGTTGTGGAGCGTTCGTACCTTTTGAAAGTCGTGGTGGCGATGACTCTATAGATATTGCATTGTAGGAAGTGTTCTGAACGTTTGGAACCAAGGAAGGAGATGTACTAAAAAAAGTGTTAGTTTTTCCGAGACAATATTATGGATGGAAGCAATTATAAATTACATTTCTATAACATCATCTGCATCATCCTCTATTATGACAATGGAATCCATCTCTTGTTGATGTTGGTGATGTTTCTATAAAAGTGATTTTTTTTGCCATTCAAAACTTTTATAAAAATTACACGAAAAAGCGACACATAAATATTATGATCAAGATTATTCAACACAGTAGAATAAGATACAATAAACTACAATACAACATAAAAAGAAAGACACCTTGAATAAAAATATTATACAACACAAAACAGGATGGAACAACAGCTATTGCTAACCATACGGACAAACAACCTCTCTTTGCATAAAGTGCTTCTTTTCTTGTAACTCTGACAAATAATCCAAAAGAGAAGATAAAAAAATTGAATTGGAACAAAAATAATCAAAATAAAACGCTAATAACACAGTTCAAGAAGGAATAGTAGAAAAAAGAAAGGAAAGGTGTGTAACAACTAACCAACTTATTCAGCTTGTTGAGCTTGGTAGTTGGCCTTTTCTTCTTCGTATCTCTTCTTGTCAGCTTCAGCCTTCTTTTCGTATGGCTTCTTTTCATCTGGAGTCAAAGCTTTCCACTTTTCACCTAGTAGCTTACCAACTTGACCAAAGGTAACACCTGGGTTTTCAGTTCTGACAGTGTCTCTGTTGTCATTGGCAAAGAACATGTAAGCAGACAATGATCTCTTTGGAGCGTTTGGGTCCTTCTTCTTTCTGGAGCTTTTCTTAGCAGTAGACATCTTTAGTTAAACTAATATAAATTAATTGTTAGTAAATCAAGTTAATAAAAAAAAAAATTGAGTGGTGGGAGAAGGAGAGAGATAATAAATAAAGAAAATTGGCAGTCTGCTAACCCACAGTTCTGATCACTGAATCCTGATTGACCCACACTGCACAGCACCAGTTGTTGTTGTTGTTAACTTGTTATCATTGGGTTGGCAGCTCAAGACACGATACACGCTCCTCCAAAAACACGAAAACCAACGCGACGCGTCATTCTGTAAAGGAGTGGGTTTCTGGTTCTAGAATCAGGAATGGCCTTGTTATCTGTTTTCTTTTTCACTCAATGCCGAGCCGAGGGTATGGCAAAGATATCCGAGGGTCACCCTCCCCGTGATCCTAAAAGAAGGAAAAAAAAAACAACAACACACAACAAGGTAGGAGAGTCGGAGTGGGTCTCTCAGAAAACAGGGGGTTTCACCAGTTCCCCCCTAAAGAGCACTCCATAAAACAAATTTCTTCAGAGATAAACAAGAATCAACAAAGACACACACCATAGTGCCTCTCTCTTTTCTTTTCTTCTTGTAATCAACCGTTGCACTGTTTGTTAGGTGTAGCCTCACTCGCACTGCTGCTCTTCACCGCTCTTCTAACAATCAAAATCGTTAAAATCCTCGTGGAGCAATAAAACACACAACAGCACTTTTCGCCACCAAAAGAGAGCACCAGGTGTGCTCAATTGCACTGCTAGAGACTGGTTTAGGTGTCCTTTTCATGGTTTTCAGTTGCCGAGTGTGCGTATCGCCCACGCTGTGTTGTCTCTATATATCTCTCTCTTTATGCTCCTTACCATACAACCATACATTTCTAATTCTTCACTATGGGGATTTTCTCTACTAACAAAATTTTTGTTAAGGGATTCTCATTTTCTTTTAAAGTGTCCATTTTTTTATTGCGGTGAAATTTGCATCACTCACTCTATTTTGGTGGGTGTTTACCCGGAGCAGTAGGGTAAGCTTAGTAATGGATTAGTAATATTTGAATACTTAGTAATCAATAATCTAACTTACAAGTAATTACTACATCTTTAATCAATACCAAATCATAAACCTATATACATGTTCATTTCGTCTCTTTGAATTTATCATATGCAACTAGATGCTCGGGCCCAAACCCCTGTGTTTGCACATACTAAAAAAAAAAGGTTGTTAATACATAAATATTGGAAAAAAATAAAGCGCTCAGGAAGGAAAAACCTACTTCACCAATCTTCAAGTTTGCATTATAAAACTTGGAAACACATCTATCAATGCACACCATCTCACCCTTATTCAGCTCGGGTTCACCATATTCATGCGGTATACACTTGTCTCGACAAGTTTTCAGCATTCTGCATTCATAAATCATCTGTTAGTTGATTCTTTTATTCTCCAGTATAAAACACTATATCATACGTATTGAATGTCTTTGCCATGGCATCAAACTGCACCAATGCCAATTCCACCTTCTGTGGGTCAGCCTCTTGGTTATTGAATGCACTCTGTAGTATAAAAGACATGGCTTTGCTTGGTACTGTTTATGATTCTATACAAATATGATCAATAGTAATTTTTCCACCTTTTTTTTTCTCCAAAGAAAAATTAAAAATCATGTGAAAATCACGTGAATCACTCTATTCACAGCCAGTACTGTTAGCTTCTAACATAGATACTGCTTAATTAAATGATAAATAACCTACTGTTTATATGGCTCTCAATCATAACCATTATACTTTATCCCATATAAACTTCAATTATAATCACATTCCCTCCTTATAAAAGATTTCACTGTGGATGTTTTTTTGAATATGTAAACGTTTATAGGAAAAAAAATTTAAAGAACCTTTTAAAAGAATCATCACACGTAAATTGACTCCTCATTGACTGGCTGACAACTGTACTATACAATGCACGTCTTACTAACTAACGATGATGGTCCTCTGAACGACTTGACCTCCCCTTACGTCAAGTATCTAGTCGATGCCATCGAAAAATATACAAACTGGGATCTATCAATTGTGGTGCCAAACACTCAAAGATCATGGATCGGTAAGGCTCATTTTGCTGGTAAAGATTTGACTGCTTCCTTCATATATCCAACCAATGAAGGCAACACATACCAAGGTCCATTTGCAACCCCACAGAAAGAACTTGCTGCAAAGACCAAAGAATGGTGTCTGTTGGATGGTACACCTGCATCTTGTGCTGATATTGGTATCCACCACTTGTATGAGGAAAAAGGTCCTGTTGATTTGGTCATTTCCGGTCCAAACTTTGGAAGAAACTCCACTGCACTTTACATCACGTCCTCTGGTACCGTCGGTGCTGCAATGGAGGCCTCCTTGACCGGTGTCAAGTCCATTGGGCTAAGTTATGCCTTTGAGAGCCGTACTGTGGACCCAGTCGTGACTAGTGAGGCTGCAAAGATTTCTGTCAAGTTAATACAGCATTTATACGACTGTTGGTCTGATGATGTGGATTTGTACTCCATCAACATTCCATTGATCAACTCTTTAAAACTGGGCGAAACAAAAATTGAGTTCGCTCCAATCTTGCCAAATAAATGGGGGTCAATCTTTGCCAAACAAATTGAAGAGAACCAAGATGGCGAGACTGACATTGTTGACCAGTCAGCTGTTGATGCTATTCAATTCAAATGGAAACCTGATTTCCATGCAGTGCACAAGTCCGTTTTGGCTTCCCAAGAGAAAAACGAACATAATGATGGTATCGTTTTATTGAATGGTGGAATAAGGTAATTATCTGCTCATTTTGTAATTTGGATATAATATGGCTATTAACTATTTTTTTTTAGTGTTACTCCATTAAAGGCCATTTTTAAGGATGTCCCATTGACTGGTGAAATTAAACTTGAGTAAGTGGTGATTGTATAATTGAATTATACGTTTCTTTTGTAGAATGAGAGGAGTTTATTATTAACAAATGTTTTATGTAGGGATTCAACCACTCATACCACAGATGGTTCTAGTTCAGCTACGTCTGATGTTGCATATTTATCTATTGAAGAAAATTCATACATTTACCCAGCTATTGAACAAGCTTTACAAAAACATCTACCTTCCATTCCAATCACAAATATTGCTCCCAAATCAAAAGAATTGAAAACTTTCCAATATAGTGATTATGAGGAATTGGATTTCGATAGAATCATGAGTGATAAGAACTATTTGATCAATTCATATGTTTATAGAAAGGCACTAATCAGAAAGCATTATTTGGCTCATACCATAAACACATATGTTGTCAAGCATCCAGAATCTATTCTGAAGAAGGCATTCCCAGAAACTTTCAACTTGGAAGTTGATTATGCAGAATTCTTGGAGGATTCATTAGATGAAGCTTATGAATTAAGATCTGAAATCGAAGCTGGCACAAAGACTTGGATTCTGAAACCAAGTATGAGTGATAGAGGGCAAGGTATTAGAATCTTCAAAACCATCGATCAACTACAAGCTATTTTTGATTCGTTTGATGAAGATGCTACAGATGATGAAGGTGAGGAAAACTACACTGAAGGTAATCATGGTGTGATCACTTCCCAACTGAGACATTTCGTTGTTCAGGAATATTTAGAAAAGCCATTATTATTACCAGCTTATAACAATAAGAAATTCCATTTGAGAACATATGTGTTGGCTAATGGTTCCATTCAAGTTCACGTCTTTAAAAAAATGTTGACATTGTTTGCATTAACGCAGTATTCTAAACCACCAGAGGATACTGATGAAATCTCCATGTTTGGTCATTTGACCAACACTTGTTTACAAGGTGAAGAAAACGCAGTGATGAACAACAGTGTTGTTGAATTCTGGGAACTACAAGGTTTGTCAGATTCCGATAAGAACAAGATTTTTGCTCAATTGACTGGCGTTGTTGGTGAATTGTTTAAAGCTGCCATTAGTGTTGATAGATTAAACTTCCAACCACTACCAAATGCTTTTGAGATTTATGGATTGGATTTCCTTGTTGATGAAGACTTGAATGTCACATTGTTGGAGGTTAATGCATACCCAGATTTTAAGCAAACTGGTGATGGTCTAAAGACATTGATTTATGATTTGTTTGATTCTGTTATTGAAACCTCTGTTGTTCCATTCTTCAAAGGAACTCAAGCTGGAGAAAATAAATTACTTGTGAAAGTTTTGGATGAAAGCACAAGTGGTGGTTGGTGAAATAAAATCAACCAGTAGATTAATAGACTTATACAATAGTATTATATAATTTCTGCATGAGTGTATATTTTAAACAACAATGTTATTTTTGCCTTGTATATATGTTATTATTCAGTGGTTATTTCTGCGTCTTCCTTTCCCCTTACCATTGGTCTTTGTCTCAGTAGAACTACCATTTTGAGAGCCTTGAGCTGCTTGTTGTGTTTGTGCAGCCTTTTGACTAGCTTCCTTTTCAGCAACGTACAAGTCCGACTCGTCAGGATCACCATTCATCTCTTTAGCCCAATCCACTATTTGTTCTTTTAATTTTTGTGCCCTGATCAGTCCATTTCGTATCTCAGTCAATTTTCTAATGAATTCTTCATTACGTTGTGTAGCGATTTGAGACAATTGTCTACCTTCTTCAGCCAAGTCAGGAGGCAACCCGCAATTTGGATCAATCTTATAGTTTGGCAATGCAAAAAATGGGTCCACTTCTTGTGTTGATTGTCTTCTCGTTATTCTTTTATCCAAGTCATCTTCAACAAAGGCATTTTCTGGTTTAAAATGTCCATTGTTGTTGGTCAAGTTGTGATCATACTCGGGCAGTTGCAAATCACTCTCCAATGTAGCTCTTGAATCTTCACCGAGGAATAAATCCAGTAAAGAAGATAGCTGTATAACCGTTTCTTGTTCCTTTTCAATGGTTTCAATGGCTTGCGAAGCCAAGTTCTTTAATACACCACTCTTATATGTCTTGGAAATGGCTTCTCTAGTGACAATGTCTGTTGGATGGCTGATTGGGGCCAATATTTTTTCTAGGTCAATATCAGCATATGGGCTCTCCTCCTCGTCATCATCTTCCCCATCTTCATGGTCCTCGTTATAAACAGTGTAATCCAAACGATCATTAACAAATCTCTCGGGTTTGTAGTCATAGTTGTAGTTGATGCGTCTTTTCTTCAATAGTGTAGAAGACACTCTGTCAAAATGCACAACATCAATACCTTCATTATCGTTATTGCACCCATTGATTTTGTCTCTGTGAACTTTTGAAGCACCCAGTTTCAACTTATTACCTCTATTTGTTGATTCACCATCGATCTTTCCTTCTTCTGGGTTGTATTCTCTTTTTTGGTTCTTGACTTTTGCTGAGAACAAATTTATAAACTGGAGTGTCTCCTCATCTGTGGTTGGTGTAGTCATTGTTCCTACTCCTTTGTTATCTTTCTTTGGATTAATTAATATAGAATGAAGTTATAATATGTTTATTTATTATGTTCTCCAAGGAGGAACAATTCAGAACCAAATCCAAAATTTGAATATGCTGCTGACTCATTTGTTATGTAATCCATAAAGTCACATGATATTGCACGTGATAGTTTTAATCAGGGTAATTGGTACACGTTAATTTTAATACGCGTCAGTATTCAATTTACGCGTTGGAAGATTTATATTTATATTTCAAAACTTGCACTTTATCCCATTTCAGTTCATATTGACACTCAAACAATTTGTTAATAAAACAACACATATAAAAACACATAACATACACAATGCTTGAAGCCAAATTTGATGAAGCTGCTTTGCTAAAAAAGGTTTGTTTCCAGGACTTTTGAGATCCTTTTCTGTCACTAACAATTAATTTTTTAGATCATTGACTCTTTCAAAGATACAGTCCAACTATGTAACTTTAACTGTACTGAACATGGTATCACTGTCCAAGCAGTTGATGATTCTCGTGTCTTGTTGGTTTCTTTGTTGATTGGTGAAGATGCTTTCTCCAGTTACAGATGTGATCGTAACATCACCCTAGGTATTGACTTGTCCTCTTTCTCCAAGATCCTAAAGTGTGGTAACAACTCTGACTCCTTGTCTTTGATTGCTGAAGATAGTCCAGATTCCGTTTTGGTTGTTTTTGAAGATACTCAAAAGGACCAAATTTCTGAGTTCTCCTTGAAATTAATGGATATTGAATCCGATTTCTTGAACATTGATGACATGGATTATGATTCTGTCATTACCATGCCATCTGGTGATTTCCAAAAGATTTGCAGAGATTTGAGCAACTTGTCAGATTCTTTGGCCTTTTTGGTTACAAAAGATACCATCAAATTCGTTGCTGATGGTGATATTGGTAATGGTTCTGTTATTCGTAAGCCAGTTACAGATTTGGAAAAGGTAGAAAACACAGTCAAGATTGAATTAGTGAAGGCTGTGAATCTAAGTTTTGGTTTGAAATATCTATTGGATGTCATCAAGGGTGCTGGTTTATCCTCAAGTATCACCATTAAATTGGCTGACAAGACTCCAGCTTTGTTCGAATACAAATTGGCCAGTGGTTACCTACGTTTCTACTTGGCTCCAAAGTTTGATGATGATGAATAAACTGGTTTAATTTAATTAATATCCATATAAATATGTACTGTACGTTTTCTAATTTAAAAATTACATTAAAGTAGGAGTGGCATTACAACATGTATAAATAGTATGCACTTTTCTATTTATGTTTTAACCAGCTAGTTGTTGTTCTAAAGGCTCTAGTGGTTCTAAATATGCTGACCGTATGGTGGACTTTTTAGTGATTGGTAGAATCAATCTAAATGCATCATGCTGGTTCAAATAATATCTGTACAGTCTCTTGGTCCTTAGAAACCCCATATTTTCATATAATGAAATGGCAGCAATATTAACAACTTCAGTTTCAAGCATAATTTCATCGGCGCCTTGGTCAATCATCTCTTGAATAGATTTCTTTACTAAAGTCTTCGCAATCCCACGATGTCTATAACTCTTTTCAACAGCAAGCATACCAATATACCCTCTTGATCTAACATTTCTATGCGGCTCCAGCTTACAAATAACAACACCAACATTGACACCTTCAGCGTTTTTGGCAAGGAAACACAAGTTTGGCCATTGGTTCAAGAAGAATCTGTAGACATAGATGGAGTATGGTTCAGAAAGATCATCACCAACCAACTTCTTGACACTGTTGAAATCGGCTTCGTTGTCAATCTCTAGCTGATGATATGTAATCTCACTCATTGTATCCGTCACTCTCAAGACAAACGAACAAGAGAACAAACCATTAATGTTACTCACAATCAACTCTTCTTCTTCATCATCACCTTTTTCTGAAATTTGACTAAGCAAAAAATACCCGCGAATTCGTTCTACAAACAATTCAGCCGCTGATAAAATAAAAGCTACAAAACAACAAGAAAACAGCTTTTTGCAAACAGAGCCTTGAAGTTTATAACATAGAATTACAGGCGTTGTTTGCGAATAGGTATCGTTCAATGGATTTTGTTATGATTTCTTAAAGTAATTGTATATTAACACTTTTTTTTTGCTTCAGATTTTAGTGGTGCTCATCTTGATTGATTTTGCCACAAGATGGACACAAACAATATCATCATATACAATGCACATTCAGGTGAACATTTCAAAATCAACAAACACTATTTTGTTGCTCTTGATGAACTAAAGAGATTTTGCTCAAGTCAGTTCAATATTGCACTGAACCAAGTATTTATGATTTCACCCTTTGGTATCAAACTAAAAAAGGCTAGTTCAATAGAAGAAACATCTGAAATTTATGTCTTTGATAGAAACTTGTTTTCCACTGATAACACTACAGAAGGTATCAAAACATATATATTATCTCGTTATGCTGAAAAAATGGATGATTTAATTCAGCCCATCAATTCCCCATTGTTAGATATGGATTTTGACAAAATCGCTAAATCTAGAAACTCTAGACAATTGCTAGGGTTGTTAAGTACAAATCAAGGATGGGCTGCTGCTATTGAATCAGATTCGTTGTTATTTCAGAAAAATATTGACACCTTGAATGAAAAAGTGGCAATTTATTTCAAATCGTTACGAGTTGCTACTCAATACATTGACAGCTACTGTAATGATGCTAAAAAGAGTTATGAATCCATATATGATTTTGTCATTTCTTTAAGAAAAGAGTCATTAGCGTTGACTTGGGCTGGTCATTATAACAAATTGACAAAGATATACCAAATTGATGAAAAAACACCCTTGTCTGCATTAGTTGATAGATCTCTAATGGAGATTACTGCCAATAAGTCAATTTATGATATGGAAGTTATTAACAAAAAAATAATTGCATTGAAAAGTCATATTGATAAGAGTAATCAAACACGAGGTTCGGTGGAGGATGAATTGGATATTTTAGAGAAAAATACCATGAATGTCTTTAATCATTTACAATCAAAGGATGATTTAGATGGAATTAAGTTGCTATGTGGAAAGATCAAACAAGACACCAAACAAGTCCTGGATAGAACCACTACGGAACCTGCTGATACGTTTGATGTTGATATTATTATTGAAATAATGGAGAAACACAAGAACAACTTTATTTCTCCAATTTACACAGCATCACTTAAATTGTACCAAACATTCTTGGGTATCAAAGACTTGGCTTTGAAAATGCAACTAGCATTGGCTAATTTTTTACAAAAATTATCACAAGCTCAAGCTGAAATGGTCTATTTGAAAGAGTGCTTGAAACAGTTGAATATATCCATTGCAGAGGTTCAAGAGTTGGAATCTACGTTGGCCCAAAATGTTGATCTACCTTTACTATATGGGTTGTATCTTGTTGAACAGATTAGACGAACTGAATGGTTGGACCAAATGAAGTATTTAGCTTCCACTACTAATGAAAGTTTTGCCCATTTAAGAGAAAAGGAAATAAAATTGAGATCACAATGGATTAATAATTTTGGTCTTATTTTGAAGTTACTAAATCATGATTTGAGGTCCTTTAATGCTGAGAATTTGGTTGTTTTTGATATGATTCTCAATGGTGATTCTTTTGAAGAGTATGAGTCTGTTACCAAAGAGCAAGTTGCTAATTATATTGAGTTGCTAAACGCTCAGAATTGGAACCCAGAATCAATCGATGTTTTGGTTAAAGCTGTGAATGAATTACCTTTGAGAAGAGCGAAAATCAAATTGAGTGAGAAATCATCTTCTGTGCCATCGTCTGCTGATTCAAACTCTGAAAGCATTTTGAGAGGCTATAAATCGAGAGTTAGAAAGTTGGAGAGTTTGTTGTACCAGGAACAAGTGAAGAATTTTAATCATTGGCCTTCTCAAAGTTCAGAATCCAGATTTCCGTCATTGTCAAAATATTCAAAACCTGATGAAACAAATAGTATTCTGAATCAAAGTCGTTCTCCTTCACCCGTTACTTTTCAGCAACAGCAGCAGCAAAACTTTGATGATGTGACCAAATTAAAGCAAGAAAAGGAAACCATCGAATTACAATTGAGAAAATACCAGGATACGGTTGATGTTGTGAAGGAAGAATTGAAGACTATTAAAAGAACAGCAATTTCAAAGGATTTGGAGAATCAAAACCTTGTAAAGCAATTGGAAAGTTTGAAAGATGAGCATTCTTTGAAAGCATCAAAGTTGCAGCTTAAAATTTCACAGCTAACTAGACAAATTAAGGAATCTGAAGACCAAACTGAATGTTTGAAAGAAGAAGTCCAAAATTTCAAAAAGGGCATTGAGGATCATAAAGATAATATCAAATCATTAAATTTGAAACATGAGCAAGAACAAAGGGGATTGAAGGAGAGATTGGATGTTGTATCCAAAGAATTGGAGCAGGTTAAGAATACAAAACACCACGAGGATGAGCTTGAAGAATTAAGAAAACAGTTATCTGAATACCAAGGTGAAGTTGAAACATTAAAGACATCAATTTCGAACAAGGATACTGAACTTGAAGAGATGAAAACCTCATATGAGACTTTGAATATTGAATTTGAAAATTACAAATCAACCACTTCAATTGAAATTCAAAATCACAAACAGGAGATTGATTTATTGAAAGAATCAAATATCCAATTAGGCAAAGATTTGGACTCAGCAAAGGAGTCTTGTGATGTTATCAACTCTATGAAAAATGATTTATTGGAAAATATGTCCAGTCGTGAAAGTGATTTTGCAAAGGAAAGAGGTGCTCAACAAGATGAGATTGAATCTTTGAAGATGCAAATCGAAGAAATGGAGAAATTAAATACTGCACAAGAAACAGAACATCAATTTTCTATTGACAGACAAAAGAAGTATTATGATTTGTTATTTCAGTTGATTATTGTTATTAATTCCTTGATCATAAAGTCCAAGGATTTAAGCGATATATTGTACAGTAACTATGAAACTTTTTGTTCTACTTTGAAGTCAATTGGTCTATTGGCTGTTAAGAACGAACTTGGTGAAGTTAATATCATAAGGGTCAAAGGTTTGAGGAAATTAGGGAATACTGTTGATTTGAGTGCCACTATTGATCTTTCGAATGGTTATGCAACTGATTTGGAAAGAGAAGTTTCTAATCATTTGGCATGGATTGAATTGCCAGATTCTCAAGTGATTGCATCTTTAGTGGTTGATGGAACCAACGATGAGAATATGAATTTTGAAACTCTTGAACTTTTATGTCAATCATTGATAAAGAATTATAATTTACCAAATTTTCAAGAAGGTTATTTGGATTTTGTGAATCATGTTTCAAATTTAAACTCAACATATGGTGTTAGCATTTCCAAAAGATTCCGTGAAGTTGAACATTTGGCAAAGAAGGAATTGAAAGATAACAAAAAGTTGCGTGAATTGGAAAGCACAAAGATCTCTGTTAAGAATTTTACTGTTGGTGATCTCGTTTTGTTTTTACCAACTAGATCTAGTATTGAGAAAGAAGTTACGGATGGAATGAACTGGGCTGCATTTAATGAGATGGGTGATGTTAAGTTTTTATTGAAGAATACATTAAAGGTTGCTCCTCAGAAGCAATGGATTATTGGTAGAATTTTAACCATTGAACAAGCTTCTGGTGTTGAAAAGGAGTTTTGGATAACTGCTGAGGATGTTGTTTTGTGAGTGTTTATTTAGCATATATGTTGGTTAAGGATAATAATAGGCTTCATTGAATTTAATTCACATTTGATACTGTAGCTCTAGAATGTTCACTAGCCACAGATGAAATCCAATATCGCACCAGCCACACAACAATCAAATCGGGATTCGGATGTGGCGGTGTAAATTTTGTTGTCGAGAATTGTGGCCCAAAAAAGCTGAACATCAACAAGATTAACTAATTATATCTTCTACTATCCAACAGATCTGAGTATATCACACAATGGCCCCATCACCAAAGAGAGCTGAACTAGTTGTTCCTTACGTACACGTCCCACCTGTTGCCAAGGCACAGCCATCTGCTGTGATTTCCCAAAGTATGCCAATGGCTGCTATGTTCATGAAGTGAGTGGCTGAATTATTGCAACTAATGATATATATTACTGACAAACTAACACTCTTTAGAAACAAGTATGGTCTGATCCATTCGGATTTGGAATACATAATTTTCAGAAGTCATATTAATATCCCTTTTTTAGACTATTATCCTGGTTTGCGTTGATTACAGGTATCACAACCTTGTTGAACGAAGGCAACACAACTCCTAGTGAAGAGTCCAGTGTTCAAACACCAGCTATCCGTTTGTTAATGTCTGTATTTGGTCTAATTGTTTGTTACATGGATGTATGTGCTTTTTGTCTGTTGTCTTTTTTGAATTGATTCCTAACCATGAATTTAGTTGGTGTTCCCAGGTGCTTCTGGTCCAGCTAGAAGAACTAACCCATCTGATGTTGCTGAAACAATATCGGCCACCATCGCTAGTGTTGCTTCATCTGCTACTGCTTCTGTCTAGTTAATAAATAAATAGTTTTATTGGTGCTTTAATAAATTATTTGATGTGCTTTTTTATTATATTAAGATCTATAGTTTGTCTATTCAGTACCAATATCTTCATTCCAATCAGCTGGTCTATCTCTGATAAAGTTCTTCATTAGCTCTTTACACTTGTCATTGTTTAGGTTGACAACTTCAACACCTCTTTGTCTCAAGTAATCTTCACCGCCCATGAATGTTTCGTTTTCACCAATGACACATCTTTTAATACCATACATGATCATAGCACCAGTACACATATCACAAGGAGACAGAGTAGTGTACATCTAAAAAAAGAAGTGTTAACCAACTAACCCACCCATGCATAACCCCAGTAAAAAGATACGTACTGTACAATCCTTATAGACATTGCCCTTTAATCTACCGGCATTTTCTAAAGTCGAGATTTCACCGTGTAGAGTTGGAGAGCCTTTTTGAAATCTCATGTTGTGACCTCTACCTAGAATTCTACCATCTTCATGGACCAAGGCACCACCTAGCATTGTGTTAGTTTGGTTATATGCTAATTACTTCACTTTAGAAACTCACCAATTGGAACACCACCTTCTTCCAAGCCTAAAAACACACAACATAGTTAGAAATGGGAATTATACTAATATACCAGAACCTTGAGAGATTCGGGCTCATAAAAGTACATACCCTTCACAGCCTCTTCAATGGCAATTTGCATCCCTTTAACATCATCAAAACCAGACATTGTAACGTAGCTCTATATATATATCCCGTTTATGTCGAACAGATCTGAATCTTGAATATTCTTGATATCAATAGCATTTATCGAATTCGAGGAAGATAAAAAAATTTTAATTTCTTTTTTTTACCGTTTTTACACTCCGATGAGATTTACTGGATTTTGACACCAAAACGAATAAAAGAAGGAAATCAAGAGTAATTTTATTTGAAGTTGAAGGGAACTAAATAAATTTATAAGACGGGAAGAAGAAGATGCGAAATAAGTTGAAGATAGAAATGGTGGTTTATTTCTTAGCAAAGTCACCAGTTTCAATTTCCTTAATCTTTTCGGTAACTTCATCCAAGTTATCAGCACCCAACCATTTGGCAAAGAACTTTGGAATCTCAGTGTTTTCAATAGAGGAACCCAAATTGGCCAAGGCTTCATAGTAAGCTTCTTTAGTATTGGCGTAAGCGAACAATGGAACATCTTCACCAGAGTGAGCAGTGGTGGTCCAACCAACATTGGCAGTCTTGGAGATGATGTGACCCAATTGGACTTGCAAGTCCTTAGCTTCCAACAATGAGGCAACATCAATATCAGTGACATTTTGTAGAGCCAAAGTGTCTTGCAAGACAGTGGTTCTGACGTATTCTTCCTTGTTGTCACCCTTGTAATTTTTGATCAATTCAACAGCAAATTCAGTAGAGTGAGTTGCATTCAACAAGTTTTCTGGGTACCATTGATAGATACCATCAGTACCCAAAGCATAGGCACCAGTTTCATGATCAGAAGTAGAAACAACTAGTGTTTCAGTCTCCAATTCAGAGACACGGTCAATAACAGCCTTGAAAGCCTTGTCATATTCCAAAGTATCCAAGGCATGAGCAACTGGATCGTTTGCATGACCTGCATGGTCAATTCTTGCACCTTCCAACAACAAAACAAACCCCTTGTCAGAATTTTCAGTGGCCTTGATCAAAGTGTTTAGAGCAAGTAATGATGTTTCAGTTAAAGATGGAACTTCACTGTTGTTACGGTCAATTTCATATGGCAAAGAATTAGCACCAAAGATACCCAACAATGGCAACTTGGCATCGTCAGAAGCACCCAATTCTAAAGCATCAAAGGCAGATCTGTTACCAACATATGTCCAGCCATCTTGGATAGCTTGAGCAATCAAATCTTTGTCATCGGCTCTCTTACCCTTGGAACCGTATTGAGTTTGGTTAGCATTGTGCAAGTATTGACGACCACCACCAATAACGACATCGATAACTTGACCCAATGGGTGACCATAACCCAATTGTTGTTCAGCAACCAAATCCAATGACTTTCTGGATTTGACATGAGTGTTTGGAGTACAGATGGTGGCATCTTGAACAAAAGTGGTGGAAACAATACCAGTCTTGTAGTCAATCAACTTGGCAGCTTCGTAAAAGGTACCAGCTGCAGTACCATTAGAGTCGACGGAAATTGCACCGTTGTAAGTCTTCTTACCAGTGGAAAAAGCTGAACCAGCAGCTGCAGAGTCGGTGATCAATTGAGAAGAGGATTTAGTTCTAACAGAACCAATCAAGTAGTTTTCAATAACCAAAGTGTCTTCGTTATCAGTACCATCCCTAGTCTGTTTGAATTGTCTAGCAGCAGTCAAACCTGAGGTACCCAAACCATCAGAAACCATAAAGATCAAGTTTCTCTTTGTGTCATACTTCAATGGCAAGGCACTGACAATAGCAGCAAGGATCAAGGATAAAACAACAGTTGGCAACCTCATTGTATATATGTAATATGTGATATAATTATTGGGAATGGGCAATCACAAAACTTGTTTCAATAATATTCAATTGAAAGAAACTATGGATAACAGGATGTGTATAAAATTGCAAGGAAAGTAAACTCTTTAAATAGTAATCTAAGGATGCACTAAAACCTGTAACAACGCTTTAAACAAAAGTAGCCCACGCTTTCCAATAAAGAGTAAAGTGTTTTCAAACAAATTATCAATCCAGTATAGTTTCTTGGAAGTAGAAACGTTTTCTCAAACTTGGCCATAATTAGTGCTGCAAAGAGTAATTCTGTATAAACTCAGCTTCTGTGTACACTTTAAAAAAATATATCGAAATGTCTTGGTAATGCTCCACAAGCAAAAACCTAAAACACAAGACTTGTTGTACCACACGCATCTCTGTTAAATTAATCCATTATGGCAACTAGTGGAGTATTTATTAATATCGATTGATCAAATGATCACAAAAAGTAACTGCGCAAAAGTTGGTGATGTCTTGAGATCAATATAATAAATGAGAAACCATAACAATAAAGCTTTAACCACAAGGGTTGAATGCACCAGTCAAAATAATCAAGACACAGTATTTTACACACATCAAGTATCGAATTTCCATACCTGTAATTTTTCATTTAATGAATCACACATGCTATTTGCCCAGTAAGTTAAAGAAAGGCCAAGACTAGGAACCACAAACAGAAAAGACCGACAACACGTGGAGGTTGGAGGTTGACGGATATCATTTAATGAAATAAAGTCAGTTGTAGTGTATAAACATATCAAAAGGTAACTGTGTAGTAATGATGAATGATGAATTTATTTATAAACAGCATTACTGTTAGTGTACAACAGGTTAAGACTTCAACTGAGTTTTTCAACTCCTGGATATGCAACTTCATGCAGGATCCAGTTAATCTACAAAAAAACCCAAAACGGAAAGCGAGCCTCTGGTTGAACGATAATATTTAATATTATAAATTTCAGTTCAAAGAGTCAAAAGAAAAAAGTGGGTTACACTTAGTACTAGAGTCTAGTAGTAATAATTACTTCAAAGTTCTAGTGAATTGGTCATATAACACGTTAATAATTAATTTAATTAATTTAATTTGCCGGCTGCCCGCGAACGTTGAATTATAATTAATATAATACAACGCGACGTGGCTAATTGTAGGACGACGTATATTATATACACTAGCTTATATATTAATAATATAATAAATATTAATATTTATATAAATATTAAAGCTGTTTATATATTATGACGTCGACGTCCCGTTGATCATGTCAAGTACGAACTTGGAACATTTAGTACCACAGCCCCTCATTGATTAATACCCAGAGTCCACGTTCTAGTCAAGCTTTAAACTGCAATATAAAAGTACAATAGGCTGCCATAATTTATTTTGACATTCTTGCAGGTGAATATTAATTGCAACGTCATAATTATAAATTTATTATAATAATCAAGCAATCATGGGTACAACAACATCAAAACTATCAAGAGGCAAGTTGAAATATTTAAAGAAATCTACACACTTTGAGAGTGAAGAGCTTCAGCAGTGGTATAAAGGTTTTATCAGAGATTGTCCATCTGGTCAATTGACAAGATCACAGTTCATCAAGATTTGTGAACAATCCTTCCCAGATGGTGATCCAACAGATTTCAGCAATCATGTATTTAACACGTTTGATACGGATAAGAATGGTTCACTTGATTTCAAGGAGTATATATTTGCACTAAGCCTTACCACTAAAGGGACATCAGAAGAAAAATTGGTTTGGGCTTTTGATCTTTATGATATCAATAACGATGGGAAAATCACTTATGAAGAAATGTTAGCTATTGTTAGAGCTACATATAAAATGATTGGATCAAATATAGATGAAGAGGAAGTTGTTCCTGAAGTAAGAGTACAAAGCATTTTTGACTTAATGAATAAAGATGAAGATGGTGAAATATCATTAGATGAATTTAGAGAAATTTCTAAAATTGATCCTGCTATAGTGAATGCTGTAAATTTATACGGTGGATTTGTTTAAGGACAGCTTATCATGATGAGTTAAAATCGATCAAACAATATTTGTTTATGATTTCCAGTTAGACATCACAATATATTGTCCAACCTTGATCGGTCATGAATAACCAGTACGGAATGGAATAATTAATTTGTCCTGCTCAACAATATTAATTATATTATTATCCAAATGGCAAAATTATATATAGTTGCAACGCTACCGGCGCTGTAGTACAGCTTATAATAAATTATAAATATTATATAATGATTAATAATATATTTAATTATTTACAGGAAATATGTGAAATATATATCGATGGACTACCCCTACAAATTAACTGTATATAAAAATAATATTAATATCATGCATGGTTTAATCAATTATATTATAATACACTAGATATTATAACTAATTATAGTTTATAAGTATCAAGCTGTATCGAGTTAATATGATGTCGACGTTAGTATTAATAAATAACCACAGAAATCAGCAAGAAATGGAATAATACCAATTCAATTCAAAAACTGCAGTTTGGACAACTCCGATTGTTGGTCAAATGATCCCATTGTGAAGCTTAGCCTATACATACTTGATCATTCAAAGTTCAAACATGTCCTTGAAGAAATCCTCAAATGTATCAAACTTCCCGACATCTGGCATCCCGTTAGAAGAATTATTGGACAATGAGCGGACTGAAGCTCGTATGGAACTCGTTGCAGGTCTCGATGCTGATGCAGCTGATGCTCTCGGAAACTCTTTCATCTTGAAATAATCACTGCTGAAATCATGGGAAATCTCATCATGCAATGGTTTGTAGAACTCTTCCTCAACAAGCTCAAATGTAGTCATGTTTGGAAAAAGGAAATCAGATGAAGCTAGGTTAGAGCTTGGATTTACTGGATTGTTCAATTGTTTCTTGTCATAACTATCAACCAAGCTTTTGATAATCTTACCCACAGTATCTGTTGCATTATTCTTCTTCTCACCAATATGGTTTAAATGCCAATAAATCTTGGATATCAAATTCAACGATTTACCTCTCAACTCTGGTGTCATTCTATTCAGAAAATCATATAGTGTCAAGCAGGAATAAACGACCTGCTGTAAAGAAAACGTTGGACATCCTCTAACCATTGCTGTGGGTAATTCGAGGAATCTATTCAAAACAGCCATTGCATAGTGACAAGCAGTGTAATGTGCTATTTCCAAATAGTGGTCGATTCTGGAATCTTCACGGAAGTACTTTCTAAATGAACTGACAAATCTCCTTGATAGTAACACATGATAAAATTCATATCCAAACATAAGCGTACCTGATACATCATTATGGATCAATTCCTCCCATTGACTGAACCACTCACTCAACTCAACAAACTTGAATATTTTGATCCCAGAAGGCTCCAAAACTGTTATGTCATTTCTCTTGATTAACTTTATAAATAAATCCTTTTGATAAAACAGCTTATGTGCAAGCAAACCAATATTAATTTCAGCCAACTTTGTATTATCTTCAATTGTACTATTTGGAAATTCAATTGCCAATTTACACACACCAATAAAATCTTGACTAATCAAAAACGGTCTCCCACTCCCAATACTATACTGTAAATGACATGCAACCAAGGAGTTCCAAATTCTCAAATGAAATAAATCCATCTTGTGATATTCATCTCGTAAACAGCGCTGTTTAATTGTGAAAAACTTGACACACATCATCAATTGCTTGATCCCTATTCCAGAGATTAACCATCCGTCTAATGGAACTTGATATGGCTTTCTTGCAATGTTGTATAATGAACAATATAATAATGCTTCAACATCATGATCTGTTAAGGGACTTGTTAGGGAAGCTGTACCCAACAATCTCCTCACGATGGAGTACAAAGTCTTTTGTTCTTCAACGTATTGGAAATTCTCATCAAAACACATTGCAAGAAGCACAAACACTGCAGTAGTAAATGGGTGATCATGTACATATTTCTCACCAATCTCTTTTATTCCACCAGGGACAATCCAGTAATGTGCTATTTTGAGGAAACTTTTTGAAAGTTCAAAGCATAGACTCTTGTGCGCTTCATAAAAGCTAAGAAATTCTGAATATGTTTCCTTCATATGACTATACTGATCAAGTGACTTGAATAGTCTAGAATCAATTCTGGAAATCACATTAATAGGTGCATTCAATGTAGAATTATCTAAATAATTGCATTTTTGAACATCCATTTGCTCAAATATCTTATAGTCCGGATTCACAATACCTTCAAAAACACCATCACCACTAACTTCAAACTCACTTGTACTTCCATTTGAAAGAACTGTATTCTCATTATTGTTTGCATTGCATAGCATATCCAACTTATTCAACACTTGTGTCAACTGCTCTTCAACTTTTTTCAACCGATTATCATAAATAGCACCAGCTCCATTAATACCATGTAATCCTTTACCAAACACACCACCATGCTCTGAACTGATCTCATCTGCTTCTGCCTCTGCCTCTGCAATACTAGTGGAGATCTCTTGTGCCCTCTCTGTAGTCAACGAACACTCCATTTTCAAAACATTGCAGCGATGACATTTACCAACGATGGGTTCAAAATCACATCGGGTCTTGAGCCTACGGCATGACTGGCAACTAAACGTTTTTCTCTTTCTTTTTCCCGTGGGCTTCTCAAGCGCACTTGTTGATGATGATCTCTTCTTCGTGCTCATACTGCTGATAGAGCTTGCGCGTACCTTTTCCTTTTCCTTTTCCTTTTCCTTCGCTGTTTCTTTTTCTTCCTGAGATGGCATCGCTATGTATGTACTTCTAGACGCTAGTACCCAATTCCTTTTGCCACAATAACCACGACGCAGTGGAAACTAAATTACAGGAGATGCCGTGTCTTAAGAGATCAATAGCTGTTTGCCTCTGATTCAACTATCAACAAACCTTCAATCTCTTTAATCACCGTCGGCTTATCAGCAATTTTCTGCGGTGACACTCGCATCCAGACACCACATATAAGCTACGTCGAGGACTCGAGGAGGAGTCGACGTTAATTAAATCATAAAAAGAAACTGAATCATGTATTAAAGCGAAAATAAAGTGATAATTATTGCCAAAGCTGTTGCATTCATGAAATATTATTGAATTATAATAAATAATCAATATGATTCATTTAACATTTGTTTGTGTTGGTCAGGTTTTGAAATCCAATTAAAACAAGTTTGGAATAATACCAAAAATCATAGCAGTTCCTGAATTAAATAAGCTCCCGGACACTAAAGCACCAGCATTCTTCATAATCCTTGATTTGTCGTTAGGCAGCTTTGGATCATTGCCAACAGTGGAAATGTTTTCATCAACAACAGTACCATCTTGATCATACTTGACAACTTGTTGTTTGGTTCCTGAGGTACAAACAATTTCACCACCTCTAACAATAGCACCATAATCAGAAGAGCCATGAGTCCATTTAGAACAATCCAAAGTACTTGAAAGACTCTTGATAAAAGCAGACCCTTTCACTAATCTTAATTTACCAAATGCTGTATCTTTGAAATCACCAACAAACTTAATAGCACCACCAATAGTTGCCAATTTTGGGAAAAAGTTGATCTTTTGCATGTTGGTGTTGTTTACAATCATCAATCCACCACCAATATCACTAACATTTGGGAATTCAACATCCTTTAAGTTGTAATTTTCTAGAATACTCAATGTTCCACCAACACTCTTTAAATTAGGAAATTTAACAGCTTCAAAGTTATTATCAATTATCTCCAATGAGGCATTTACATACTCAATATGTGCCAAATTTAATGAAGACACATCTCTAATGGTAATGTTATTGGCCCATTCCAACTGAGGTAATGAAACCAAAATGTTTTTGGCATTAGCAGAAATAGCCAATCTTTCCTTGACGCCTCTAACATTTGCATTTATACTTTCCAAGAATCTATTGTTATTAATGTTGAAAGTATCCAAATAGTCAATATCAAAACCGGAAAACCCAATTAAAGAAGTATCTGAAATTGTAATACTTTGAATTGACTTGATACCATTATCAAAGTTGACTGTACTTAAAATTGGCAAAACGTTCCAGTTGATAATACCAACATTGTTTAAATGAGGAGCAATGACTGATGTCAATGAAGTTAACCTATTCAAAGAAAATGCACCGCCAATTGAAGCAATGTTTGGTAAATTGATTCTAACCAAATTGGAAGCATTTGAAATGACAAGGTTACCAGAAATCGTTTGAATTAATCCCGTATCAACCAAAGATCCTTCAAAATTGTTAATATAAATGGATCCAATAATATCATTACATTCAGAATTTAACAGTTCCAATTGTTTGTCGGTGTTAATATAATAATCCTGTGAGCATTGTGTTGGTAGATCTTGTTGTTCTTCCACGATCTCTTCATCAATTGAGGTCAGATTGTCCAGATTGTCCAGATTGTCCAAATTCTGTTCTTCCCCAACTACTAAAAATTATAATCTTAGTATTTCAGAAATCATATGAGAAGCACTTTAGACCTTACGAGAATGGTCCATATATGGTGAGTTGGAAACTTTAGATGCTGGTAAAATAGTTGCACAGATCGAGATTGACAGAAACAATATGACCAGTGAATATCTCATCTTGAAAGTAACAATAACAATGCTATCCTTTGAATTTGATATGGGTAATTTGTATATTATGAAAATAAAACTGAGGTGAGTTATTACTAGTTCTCTGATCAAAGCTTTTCATGAAGAGTAAAGTTTTTGTTTGTGTTGCAGAAAGTTGTTTTTGTGTAACATCCACAAAAACCAAAGGGCAAAAAAGAAAGCATACAAAAGCAAATTCTTCAATTGATTTTTATACATACATAAGTATAGAATGATGATTTACAAGCCTTGAACCATGATGTGATGGCGTGACATAAAACTACATATATCTTTGCCAGAATCCTATTCATTTGATCAAACTTGGTCTTAGATTGTAGCTTCAAAAGAAAGTAATATTTAATACCATGCCAGTATGACGTCCAAAATTCAAACAGTAAAAATGCACCTTAAACACAAAATAAAGCAATTAATTAACCATCAATTTATCATACCAACAACTGTCTTCTTCTGTTGGTTAATTCCCAATCTCAATAATGACCAATCTGATTGTCGGCTATTTGGTCATGCAGGTTCATGCAGGTTTAAAACTTGAGACACCCCTTTGAAAAAAAAGATTGACTTGGCTTTTCAAATTAAACCAAGAAGTTTTGAACAACTGAACAGAGACAAACAGTAGCTGTCATATCAATATTAATCAAAATAAGCAGTGATAACATATAGCTTTCAATTGATTATACAGAACACAGAACATTGATTGTTGATTTTGCCTTGAGTTTAGGGGAAAAATACGCCATGAAACTGTCTATTGTGTTACTGGGCTTATTAGGATGCTACACCTCATTGGTGACTGCACAAGATATAGTTGAAGAGACTGCTCAAGCTGCAGGTATTGAAAATGAAGTTCAAGTCAAGAGTATCACAGAACAAGAAGATGATGATATATTTTTCAAAAGTGAATTCAATGTTACAGAGTCTGGCTTTTGGGGTGTCTATAATGATATGTTTGCTGATGCCCTTGGCCCCTTGACTGTCCATTTTGCTGTGAAGAACATCACTCTAGTCAGTGACGAAGAAGATCCAGACTCG
Organism: Liangdongia berthetii; assembly: GCA_030564525.1. Classification (NCBI taxonomy): domain Eukaryota; kingdom Fungi; phylum Ascomycota; class Saccharomycetes; order Phaffomycetales; family Wickerhamomycetaceae; genus Liangdongia; species Liangdongia berthetii. The sequence continues at coordinate 36,181 of JAJLVX010000432.1, read as the reverse complement.
ATCATTGAGTCACCAAATGCTACTGAAATACAAGCTAGAATAATCTTTTACAGGTTAGTTGACTTTGACCAGGATTATAAGTTTATTGGTGACTATAACAACTTGCAATTTTGCACTGATGAGGCTATTCGTTATGGCTATTGTTCTGGACAAGATAGGGAGCAATTTTTATACAAGCAGGTTGATAATGCAACTACTGATGTTTTTTTCAGCAATCATCGACGGTTCTAATGATTTGGAATTTACTGTGAACAGTACTGGGCGCTATGCTTTAAAAGTTCAAACTTTTGCTCATCCAGATTTAAGAGGCAACTTCACGATTATTGCCTCCACTACAAAGGAAAACGCAAAGTATGCCACTTTGATTCATAGAAAGAATTCAAAGTCCGCTCTTATTTTTTCAGCAGCTTTGAGCATTGTTCCTGGATTCATTTACATATATTTATGGGCATCATATTCAAACTTTACTTGGTCAAAAATTCCATACTTTATCAGAATTTTATTGATCCTTACATTTTTAAGATCAGTGCTTGGCCCAGTTTTGAATAATAATCATTTACTTTACGCCTTTTTTTCAGAATCAGACCTATACAAGAACAAGTTCTCTGTGTTTATTAGATCTACTCTCATTCAAAGTTTTAAAAACATTCAATACTTTTATCTTTTCCAATATTCTTGCACTGAAGGAGGTTATCAATTGAATAAACTGGACTCATACAAATTTAAATGGGTGTTAATCTCTTATATCACACTTTCATGGTTCTTTGAATATGCCGACGACGGTCTATTAACAATTATATTTGGTGATTCTTTCGATAGATATATCTTCTACATGAATTTGTTTTATTTGTTTGTTTTTGGCCTGTTCGTTCATACACCATTGACTATATACTGTGTTGTGAAATTTTTCAAAAACAACTCATATTACAAAGATATTGGAAAACTGAATGATCCTCTTTTCAAAATGTTCAAATTTCTACCTTTAGTTACAGCTTTCACATTTACAAAAATGGGTATTATTAATGGTGGTTTTGAATTATTTTCCAATTTCTTTTGCAAGACATTTTTTCCTGGTTATTTTGTTGATAAGAATATCTCTTTCATTAATAAGGAAGTTGCAAGGCTTTATGTTTTAACTGTCCCCTTTGCTGTTTCATTCTTCTTACCATTATTTCTATGGTTTTCACCAAAGGCTTACGATAAAGTAAAGACATTCCATGATAGAATTGATTAGAAAACCGTATAAAAAACATTTTTGATCATTCATTATTATAAACCTGTAGCTGAATGATCACCTCTTAGATATGACATTCTTAGCCAGATTTCTTCAGCCAATGCTTCTGATAAACCAGGTTGTGACTTCTCAGCCAATGCAAATTGCTTTCCTAATGCTGCAACAATCTTTTTAGTATCAGAAGCCTTGGCTCTGTAATGAACTCTCTTAAAACAATGTAAAACAACATCATTAAAGTAATTAATCAACCGAGGATCAAACTTTTCAATATCATTCTGTAAACCTGGACTTGTGTGAATTATTGCAGTACCCGACTCCTCTTCATGCTCTTTATCGTCAGCTGAATCATTTACCAAGTGGGATTCTGGTGATGTTAAATCTGTTTCTGAAGAATCACAATACTTTGTAATTGGACTTTGAGTTGGTGGTGATTCGTTGGAACTATAATTTGAGTCATCATCTGGCAAAAGGTTATTTGTCTTTAACAATGTTGTCTTATTTTTTGAGTTCTTTGTAAAATTCCATTTTAAACTTGCTTCACTTCTTGTGTATAACTTATTATCAAGCTTATAACGTGGAGTTTTTGGACCTGGTTTGAAAGAAGCCATCCATTCATCCTTTTGTTGTATTAATGGGATTAAACTAATATGACGTCTGCAACTTCTAATGAATTTTGTCTTCAAAAGTATTGAAGCACTAGGTCTATTAGATGGACTTTTCACAAGGCAAAATCTCACAAACTCTTTAATGGGTTCACCATAATTTGAACCAGTTAATAAAGGGGCAGGATTCTTTGGTATTTGGAACAAAACCTTCATTGGCTCATAATCAGAATATGGAGGAGAACCTGTGACCAACTCAATAGTGGTTATACCTAATGACCAAATATCAGCTCTTTCATTATAACCAGATCTTCTAGAAATCACTTCTGGAGCCATCCAAAATGGTGTACCAACAAAAGTATCCTTCCGTACCTGTGTGGCAGTTATCTGGCCAGAAACACCAAAATCAGCCAACTTCACAGCACCCTTTGATGTTAATAGTATATTTGCAGCTTTGATATCTCTATGAATCTTTCTCTCTGAGTGCAAATATTCTAATCCCTTCAAAGTTTCACGTATAATAAAACAAACGACATCTTCACTCAATTTTTTGTGACATTTCAACAAATCAGCACATGAACCACCACCGCAATATTCCATAACAATCCACATACAAACATCACGAAGATAAGTCTTATAATAGTTTGTGATATAATTGGACCTCAACTGTGATAAAAACGAAATCTCCTGAACCAAAACATCAATATCATCTTCTGTCTCTTCGAGATTCACAACTTTAATAGCAACTATGGTATTTGTTTTCTTATCAAGGCTAGAATGAAAAACACGTTAGTATTTGAACATAAAATTGCTGAACTAAACATTACATACGCTTTGTAGACATCACCAAAATTGCCCTTCCCAACACATTCTTGAACCTCAAACAAATCTGTTGGATCTGGATCATCTAAATTATCCATGTTATTCATTAGATAAAACTAGCAAAGCAAATTTAAGCACAATAAGACAAAACCAACAGCTGGGGAATATTATAAGCAATCAATAGAGTGAACAAAAAAGGCCAAAAACAAATAGGAAATGAATAGTATTAAATTGTTTTGTAATATTGGAGTTCAGAGACAAGAACCAATTGTACTGCAAATTTCAGCATTTAATATGTGTGTATTAAAGTTGTGCAGACGAGCATCACTAAACATATTCACTCTATCATTGTGACTTTGTGACACAAACGCTTGCCACAAAAACCGTTGAACACAAAACCGTTAAAAAAATAGCCAAATAAAAAAGAAATCAAAAAAGAAAAGATGTTTTTCAACGTTTACTAGAAGTAACTGGGGTAAATTAACAGCCAGTGTATACCACTCAATCACCTCTAAACTTGGTAAATCTCAGAATGCTGGATCTATTAGTTCTATCTTTCTTCTCTTTCTTTGCCTTTGTGCTTTCTAGAACTTTACTCTTTCTAAAACTTGTAACTGGTTTTGTGTCAAGACTATTAACTGTAACTGATGCTCTAGATACTGATGCTGATATACTTGAGGTTTGATAAGCACCATAGATTGGGATTTTAGCCAGCCAAAAATTCGTTTGACTTTCATTCAAGTCAAGGGCTGGGTTGATTTTATTACCACATGATGCATTGTTGATCAACAAAAGCTGCGAAACGTCAAAGATGGGATTCTCCAAAGTTCCATGATAATGAGATAATGAGTATTCAAACAGTGTGATATCCAAGTTGGTACCATCTGGACGACGTCTCACCACAACCAAATCAGTATTTGCACCATATGATAATGCCTTCAGCATCATTTGAATATTTGCTGAATGGATAGCCTTAATCAGGTAATCATTTGGTTTGAAATCCACATCTTTTGGTTGATACTTCTTTCTAGAGTACTTGTTTGTAATGTAAACCTTTCGCTCTTCTGCAGTAGCAACTGGTCCCAATTTTTCATTTGGTGTAATATTACCTTCCCAATAAGAATTAGCAAACTTGTTTGAAACACTGTAAAGCAGCTCATGTGATTCTTTTGATACAAATGACTTGTTGTCCAATGTTAATGAACGAATTTTGGATATGTGAGTTCCTAAAGATCTATGTGCACCTGAACAATCAATACACATGACAACCAATAAATTAATTGAAATCCAATCAACATTTCTCTCTGTACCACAATCACAACATATCTTATTTGAAGGGTCAGCGGCCTGCACTATACCCAATGCAGATTGTGGTGTTGCTGTTGCACTTGATGTATTGGAAGGTGCCGTTGCTAGTTCAACAGAATTACCCACAGAGTGGTTCGGAACCATAGCATAAGAAGACTTTCTTCTTTGATTCTGCAATGATAAGGCTTTTTCTAAACGAGGTTTTGAAACTTCAGATGGGCTTGATGTTAACTCTTGTTGTTGTTTTGATTTTGATTTTCTTGAACTTGATAATGAACGTAACAAAGATGATGGTGTGTTTGATGCTGGCGATGCAGATGGTGTTTCTGACATGGATAGAGGTCTTGTGGAAGATGAACGTGGCGTGCCACTTGGTTTAACTTGAATGCCATTGTTGAACTGATTACTTGTAGCCTTTAGTGCAATACCAACACTGAAAGCTTGTAGCCAAGCATCTCTTTCGACATCAGTATCTGCTTGGAAAACTCTCTTGATATTTGTTGGTGTAATGACTTCAAAACAGTAGTGTCTTTCTTTAATGTTTGCAACTTTTCTGACACATGCGAATGTAATATCAATAGGTTCACATCTCAAATTTTTACCTTCTTTCCAATCTGTGTATTCATGCAACATGTTATTTTTCAACACAACAAACTGTTTTGTCCAGTTGTGTTTCCCTTGCACCCCAAGAGTGTAGAGACATCCATCTTTCAAGATTTTTGGGATTGAATTTTTAGCAATTGGAGTTGGTTTTTCAGCATTTGCAGCATTTTCTAACAGGTTTGGTACTGATATTTGTCTTGATTCATTATAATTCAACACTGTTGTCGTTGATGGTTGATTGAAAATATCAGCCAATTGTTGAAAGTCTTTTATATCTTCAAAATCTTGACGTTTGGATTCTTGAACTTGTTTATAAGTGTGAAAATTTTCATAATAGAATTTTGCCTTTGCAATATTTTCTTTAATATCAGTGTTCAATGAATTTCCTTGTGATGATTTTTGTAAAAAGACTGCTAAACTGTAGAGCAAATTTCTAATCAAATACCCATTTCTAAACTCATTCAAATAATTGAAATAATCCAATCTGTTCAATTCAAATTTGATTCTTTTTTGCAGGTGCTGTTCTTGTGATTCATCTGCATTGTTTGTCATGTATCTAGTAGTCCATGCATAAAAGTCCTTGGCTTGATCATTGTATAGTTTTTTATTAACAGGTAATAGTTTAATGTCCGAGTTGTAAATCATTGTCAATGGAGTAATGATGTTTTTTGTAATTAAATTTGATTCATTAATGTCTCTGGTAGATTCAGCAGTCAATAAAGGTATCATATCATGAACAATATCTTTTAGTATCAAAGAATCAACAACTGTTGAGTAGTTGATTAAATCTGATAGTGATGAGCAAAAGTTTGACCTTATAACCGCCAAATTTCTTGAGCTTTCATCTAATGCTTGTGCCTTTTTAATAATTGTCTTGATTAATGGTTTGAAGTTCATTAAATTTGTTTCCAAAGTGTTTAAATTATTTCTAAACTCTGGACCATCAGTTAAGAATTCAAATTGTGGATCATCAACTTTAACCTCTGGCAATTCAATACTTTTGTCAAAATTAGGTGGTTTTTCAATGTATAAAGGAGCTTCAATTATTGATTCATTAGTGTTTCCATAAACCACCATATAAAATTTACCAAACTTGTTGCATAACACGGACAAGTCAATTTTGATGGTGAATGCATTCACAGAAGCATCAATTCTAATCAATTTCAAGTCTGCTGAGCCAGCGCTGGTTGGAGGAACTCCAGGCTTAACCACTTGGATGTCCCGAGCCAATAAATGTTTTGATACGATTTTTTTGTCAGCATCTAAGAATGAAACTTTCAAATCGTTAAATATGGTGAACCATTCCTTATCCATTTCATTAAAATCATTAAGGATTTCATCACTCAGTTTTAAATTGAACAGCACAATGTCATTATGTTCTAAATTTATGATGAAGGGGTATTCTCTTGATGTTATATTTTGACTGAATGTTGATACTTGTGATCTAGGCAAGATTATTGATTGGGTTTCATCATCAATGCGAATCTTCTTCACTGTGCTTGGATCCTTTTTGGGCGTTGATATATGGATAGAGGAGAGTTTGAGTCCTTTTGAGATTGATAATGGGGACCTGAATCCACGATCACTACTTGTAACTTGACCCATTGGTTTGTGAAATGTGATAAAACAACAATATATCGAACCGTGGGAAATAAGGATAAATGTAAAATGTCTTCAATTGATTCCTTGTGATGGTTTATGACTATGCCAGGTATCAATATAGCAACTCCACTGTGTTTCTCTTGTTTAGCTAGTAGTGTAGTGCTGTTATAATTGTAAGAGTATAATATGGTTTGTCTTGACTATGAAACAACATATATGCCTTGTGAAGCAAAGCAAAATGACAAAAATTGAAGAGGAGGCTTTGAGACAAACGTAAGCGCTGTGTGTGAAAACAATGAACTGGTGGCCAATGAACCCTTCTATGACGCCTTTCTTTCTGTAAAGCAGAGTATGGAGCTGATCTTTTGCTGATATTAGAATGTTCCAACTGTTTGTTGTTTTGTCTTTTTTGGGGTTGTAGAATTTTCAGTTGATTTGTTTTTTTTTTCACTTTTGAATTGGGCAGGAGCTAGGCAGGAGCTAGGCAGGACAGCTGAGTCCAGGCAGAGAATTATAGAAGACAGCTAGGCAGAGGAAATTTAAAACAAATTATACTACAGCTATTCAATTATCAAGTAGACTACAAGTACAGAGTGACGAGTCACATGGTACACCCTACAATTACCCACCAGTACGACCATTTACCGCTTGTAGTAGCGGACGCGATTATAAATTTCTATACACGTCCCTGAACTTTCTAGTTAGACGTACAGTGCACTAAGCATAACATCTAATTGTATTTGACTTCCAGATAGAGAAGGAAAGAGGAATAAAACACGATACATATCATAAAATACTTTTGCAGTAGACGTTTTGGTATTTTCCCATGTACGTTAATAGTATTCTGCTTCAAATGGAAACTGTAGCTATATACCCAACAATTTGGCCATCTGACAGAATGAAGTTTGAAGCTTAAAGCTGTTGAATGATTTATAAAACGCTTCGTTGGCTAAACAAGCAGAACATGTTAGTATTATCCTTATTGCTCAAGTGCAAAAATATTCATGAACAGTTCTTACGCGTACTATATTAGCTGTAGTGCTATATCCCTGTACACATCATACTAGCGACTCTGTATTACAGTAATTTCTTCTAAATTATATTCGTAGTACGAACTACTACCATTACGTACGCTTCAGCTAGTAACAGACTAGTCAAGTTCCTAGAATCTAGGTACAACTTCACAATGTAGCACCGCATATTGTTGATGCGTTCCTTGCCTCATTAAGCATGTTACAAAGTCACATGTGCATATATTGCTGCATTAGGAATTGTTAAGATATGTAGATTCATGCGCAATGTGACAGGGTAATTATATTTCTATTTTTAGCAACTTGTATCATGAAACAACAAATTCGTCACAGCAACAAAAAGCCAAAAAAAAAAAAAAAAACAGTCACACAAAAATAGGAGATTCACAGAGATATAGCTGGAGATATACCAAGAAATTGAGTATTTGGCGTGAACGGACTTTAACATTATTTCGAACTATAAGGCTTGTTGATGTTTGTATGAAAATCATCAAAAAAGTAGCTACTAGATAGTAGTCGATAGTAGATAGTAGAGGTACCCCAGCGGGCCGCGGTGATCTCTATATCCAGCCATTTGTTTTTTTCTGTTTACCAATCCTCACTCTACGATACGTTCTTTCCAGAAAACTCTATCGCCTGTCAAGGAAAGCAGTTGAGCAATTAAGCTGATAGTGTCAAAGAGAAACAGAAGGCTACTAGATAAACAGCCTATAATTGGTATCATTCATTCAACAAAACTACATGTTTTTTTGATATTAAAATTATATCTCTATTAGAATATAACCCTGCTAGAGAAACCCAAAGAAGAGGCACTCAAGACAACAGCACTCCCTTTTCTAAAAATTACCGACAAAAAAACTCATAAATAAAACTGAAAACCAAATAAAAAAAAGTGATGATATTAAAAATATGACCGAAAATGTTTCTTTTTTCTTTTATAGCTTATTACAAACTTGAACAAAACATTGTTGTTGTAAATAATAATAAATCAAATTGTTTGTTGGTTAACTTAGAATAGGAAAGCAACACCAGCAGCAACGGCAGCACCGAAGACACCAGCACCCATGGCGTTGGAAGCAGCAGCACCGACAGAGACGGAGGTGGAACCGTTAGAAGAGTTGGAAGCGTTGGAAGCGTTAGCAGCAGAGACGGCAGCAGCAGAAGCTAGAGCGATGACGACAGACTTGAATTGCATTGTAAAATATAATATGTGTAGTAAACTGAAAACTTATTTGTTTATACTGGAAAAAGAAAGTTCAAAATTTCTAAAAAGTTTTTTATCCCTTGGGAAGCTATAGGGTTTATATATTTTTTTGAATTGTTACTCTTTGATTGTGATTGTGGAACAACTTGTGCTTTCTGCTGCTGCGGCGACAGAAAAAAAAGTGTAAAAAAAAAGAAATGTTTTTCAATTTTTTGTTATTTTTTATCTTGAATTGCCTAATTGGGACGGAAATTGGATTAATTAGGCCGATGGCTCAGATTTTCATAGAAACCAGCTGAAAACATACAGAAGCAAATATGGGTCTATAAGAGGCGTGTTTTTGAAGATATATTTCTATGGAAAGTGTTGTATATTTTTGGATATTTACAATCACTGGAATTAATTGAATATAAACCTTTTTTTAATTGTCTTATATTGTAATTGCAACACCTTCATATCTCTTCTAATACTCACCACTTTGCATTCTCTTTCTTGAATATCTTTAGATTTTCCTAGATGTTCCAGCTGAAATCTCGGAAAGGAGCACTTGAGCAGTCCATGCTTGGTCTAGACTTTTCTCTATCTCTGAAAAACTCTGCACAGACGCGAATACATGCATGAAAAATGCGTTCTAATGCCGGAATTCTATTTTAGGATATCACAGACTAACATTAACTTCTACTGTGGTCAACCGTCAAATGTATAGCCAGTAGTTTAAATTATCAACACGCCAAACTTCAAGTTCAAAGGTACAAGATACGCGTGTTTTTGCACTTGAAATAAGAAGGTACTTTAGAAGGAAAGTATGGCCGCTCTGAGGATAAACGTGTGGGCACTGGGTATACCGTATGACAAAGTAAGCGTGAATTACTGAGTGTAGCAAGTATAATTGATCAGTCATTCGGTGTGGGCACTGGGTAACCATTCTGCCCGCCTGGCTGTGTGTCTCATGATTCATCATGAAACATGTTTTAAGCCTGGAAACTTGAAAGCAAAAAAAAAAACAGCAAAGTGGAGGCTAGCTGTTGGATTCGTAGCGAATAGAAAGAGTGTAACATTTAACTTATGCTCAGTCCAGGTTACCTTACATTTTATTAATCGCATCCCACATTCCCTGCCTAACTGTGCTTAGTTCTGCCAGCCTCGACTCTCGACTCTCGAGGAATTTTTTGATTTGCACTGTGATTTATCTTGTAATCGCAGAAGTGACCATTCACGACTCAGAGTCACCACTGGGGCAAGAATTTTTTAATATCGCATTCAGACTTGAAAACTATTTGTGACTCGTGAGACAGTTATAATAATAGTAGTAGCAGTACGATTCTAACTAAGTTGTTAGGACCTAGTATTATTGGCTTTACAGTGTACGTACACTATTCTACAGATTTACCAAGTTTCACAATCTTTACATACAACTATGTACTATGTAGTACTTTTTCGATGTTCATAAAAATGTAGCGTCAGATTCAGCAGTGGCACAGGTGACAGGGCACATTGCACCACATTCCCGTCTAATTCACTACTACTACTATATCAAACTCAGGACTCAGGAGTCAGTGCACTGTGCACACTGCATCCTCCACTATTGTCACATCCTCCTCTGTCTAGCCTGCCTGTTGCCTGGCCCGGTGCCTGGTATAGCAATAGCAGCTAAGCTGGACAAAGTTACTGCGGTTATTCAGGAGGAACAATTGGACTGTTTGTACTAGTAGTAGACTGTAGTAGTAGTTCTATGATCTATCATCTATGCTACAAATTGAAATGTAAATTATGTAGAACTGAATACTTCTAGGCAGTAATAGATATCATAGAGCTCTAACTGAATGTTAGAGATTAGTGTTTACAAACGATCTCTTTCTTGAGTGAATCTTCTAATAAGTACTGTACTACCAGCTAGTACAGGCTGCATGTTGAAAAGTTTTCATATTCATATCTAGAGTTTACAGTGAGAAATTGAAATGGAAAAGGGGAGGCTTGAGTTGTGAGCCAGAACACATAAAAACATACAAACGATATAACATCATAGTTATCTTATGATCAACCACTTGTTATGCACGGTGCATATGGATAAATCAAGATCGTCATAGAACACCTCGTTAGACACCTTTCACACCCAGTTTTTTTCTAAGAATAGAACCAATTTGTGTTGAAGATATTCTGAAATATCTAATCAGTGCTCTCTCCGTTTAAACTTCTTCTCTGCTTTCAAATACGGAAATTGAGGGCTGGAACAACAGCTAGTTCTACACTAGTCATTTTGGGGCGCACTATAATCACAAAAGAACAATTAGGATCAACGACTTGTTTTTTAAGGGACCTTCACCCCATTGAGCATTAGAGTCTTAAGTTGTAGCTCCAATGAGTAACTGACTAGTGAAGATTCTGTCGATATTTTAAACCTGGCATGTTTGTGCTTCTTCTCTGTATGTCGTCCAAATTCTCAGTAGCAGCTAGCTTCAGTTGAACTCCCAATTTGCAAGTTCACAGGTCAGACTTACTCTGAGCCTGCGCTTTCCTCCAAATTTCGACAGTACATACTTACTCACGTTTTACAACGATTCCGTGGTAACTTGTTTTAGTTTGTTTTGAAATTACCCAATTAGGAAGTATAATGAAGTGCATACAAGATTTAAACAATAGAAGACTTTGATGAGATGATGAGCATTGTAATTAAGTGAAGTCTTGCAATCTTTTGTTTTGAATTTCCTTAATTTGGTAACTGTTTCAATATATGTACTCTTGAGTTATCCTTGGGTTCAGGGTCTCATGATATCGGAATGGTCTAACGAAATGACTGAGCATTCAAAGTTCTACAGTGATGAATGGATCAGCATTTGATTCGGGAATTGGCATGGTTGTTTTGGTTTTTCCTTTTTGAAATTACTATGAACTTTGAAGTGAGCTTTTAATTCTATTTTTAAATTATAATTGACCTTGAAGATAATTCAATTGAATTCAGATCAAGTTTTTTAGTACTACTCAATCATGGATTTCCCTGGGCGTCTTATTATAATACCATTAATTGAATTCTAAGATTATATCTAAATGTGCGTTAATTTATAATAACTGAAATTTAAGCTGCAGCCTGCTTAATATAATAAAGCTTTTGAGATTCAGTTATACGTACTAAATCTTTTATGATGTTTTCTCCATTTTAATATCATATAATTGCAACGCGGGTGATTTTACTACAGTACAGCTAGTTTTCGTATAGGAAATATTGAACTCAACATCAGCTGGAAAATGAAGAGTTTTGTAATATGCTACTATGATCATTTTCATTAAAGAATAACACAACTAAATATTTCATATCATTTTATTCCGATCAGCAAATGATTACTATTCGATGATCACCTTTAAAAGCTTCTCGACTCGACTCATCTATGGCAATCTTCAATTTGCCTATAAGCTTACTATTTTAGAAGAGATAAATACATTGATAATGGGTAGATGTCTCAAGAGCTTAGAGTTGGCCCTTGTGTAATATTCATTAGTATAAGCTGTTAATATTGAACAGATCTACACGGATTGAAATTATAACGGGCTCTACTCAGTCTGTCAATTTTAACCGGTTTTCGAAAATATTTTCTAAAATGTCAGCTAAAACATTACAACAAATTCAAACAACAGTAACTAAAGAATTTTCAAAGCAATGGATTTTGATGAAGTTTTAAACTTGGAAGAACAGTAACTCCCTAACTGGTATCTAGTAATATTAGAGCTAATTAATATTTTTTTTTTTTAGATTTTACAATGAAGGGTTTAAAGAAGGCCAACAAGAATCAACCATAAAATCTTACATTGAAGGTAAAGAATATGGTTTACAAGTTGGTTTCCAGAAGTTTATCTTCTTAGGTCAAGTAAAGGGTATAATACGTGTTTTACAATCACAACATGACCAGTTGCCAAAAAGCACAGTGCTCCACTTGGATCAACTACAAGGTTTTGTAAACGAGGTGCAGTTTGATAATGAGTATGGGAACGTTTTAAAGAATGAAAAGCTCGTGACAAAGATACGGAACAAGGTAAGAATTCTACTTAATACTATTGATGGTGGGCTCAAGTTGACCACTGTTGATGGCGTCGGGTTGAAACTTTCTGGACAAGAGGTTCAGAATGCAACAAACTTGACAGATGAGACAATGTGGTGAAGTGCTTCTTTGTCTAAAATCATTCGCCATAATGAATAATAGAAGAACCACAAACTGTGAACTTTTCTAAAGATACCAATATAACACTTGTTTGGAAGAAGCAGATTATGCACAACACAATCTGAAGTTTAGTTCATCCGATACACATTTGCATATTATATGATCAATTGGCATAAGCTATGATTATATTGACTTATTAATGAACACTATTAAATATAAATTATTAACTATAACAAAGTAAATAATTTCACAGTTCAAGTTTTTGAAGTATCTGTAGAGTTCTGTAATTGTCACCTACATTCTTTTTCAAAAAAACACCGAGAATCTCATATCAACATCAACATCAACATCGACAACTCAACTGAATATTAAATATTATAAAGATGAATGATAATATTACATTTGATCCTTCAAATCCACTGAAGTTGAAAAGATTGAATAATTCCGCTGATGAAGACGAAAAGACTGTTGAAGATGAATTGTTACAACAAGATGTGGGTGGTAACGCTAAAAGAAGGTTTAAAAAGACAAAGATCAACACAGTAGAGTATGGTGAAGATTCTTCTGATGATGAATACGACAATAATGATACCGCACAGAACAAGCAAAATGAAGCGCATGCAAAGAAGAAGGAGGATGATAATGATAGTGATAGTGATATGTTTTCCTCAGATGATGATAAATCTAAAGAGGTTGAAGTGACAAAGAAGAAACCCAAAATTGAGTTCTTAGATATCAAAAAGTTTGAACAAGAAATTGGTGTTGATGCTAATGAGAATGAAGATGAAGATGGTGATAATGCTGATGACGAAGAAGATGATGATGACGAAGATGATGATGATGATGATGAAAATGAAAGTAGAATACCCAAACAACCAAAAATGACTTCTTTTAACTTGAAAGAAGAACAAAAGGAAGGAAGATTTGATGTTGATGGGAATTACATTGCTGCTGAAGAATCTAATAATGAACAAGATGATTTTTGGTTGGATGGCGTGAAGAGGAAAGATATTAAACAAGCTCAAAAGGCAGAATTTGAAAGACAAGAGAAATTGAAACAAAAGAAAGCACAAAAATCAGAAGTTTCTGTTGAAGAGTTGTTGTTCAACTTGATTGGATTTTTAGAACCAGTTGAGTCTCCATTGGAGCAGCTACAAAAATTAAATAAAAAAATTGTTAAACAAAAATCAAAAAAGAAGACATTAAATGATGATATTATTGCAAAGAATAAAGAAATCAAAGACAAAGTGGTGGATATAACTGATCTTTGTGAATTATTACTTGAGAATGGGGTGAAAGATGTTTATAACCTTGAAAAGGAAGAACTAATGCTGTTATACAAGCAAGAAAGTGGTAAACAATACAGAGCACCAACAAAAACAGAAACATTAAATTCAGAGGAAAACACGGCAACCAATAACAATAACAGTGAGATTAAGTATGAGTTTCGCTGGGTTGGTGACCAACAGGTTCATGGGCCATACACTTCCAGAGAGATGATGTACTGGAAAGACAACTATTTTCAAAATCGTGTTGAAATTAGAAAAGTAGGCGAAGATAAATTCACACATATTTCACAAGTATCTACATTTTAATGACAATTTTTTTGTAATATAATACAATTAGCATCTGCATTTTTTAGTTTTGTTGTTACACATTCAAGCCATCAATACATCAATGTTTTGATCAGCCAAGTAGTTTTGAATAGGGAAATTGATCTCCTCCGACACAGCCTTAACAAAATCGAAATTAACATTAATCTTCCATTTCGTATTTGCTCCCATAATATCGTTATTATGAGAACGCAAGAAGATCTTCAATAATGCCAAATTTCCCATTTGTGCATACAAGTCAACATTTGAAATCAATTTTTTGGAGTTTTCCAAATTGTAAATAGCATTAACAATAGCGAGCAATCTTTCAAAATCAAAAGTGGCTGGATCCAATAATCTTGAATTTAGTTTAGGTTCTGCATTTCTTGCTGCTCTTATTTGTTGTTTCTTCTTGTGAAAGTCTTTTAATCTGGAAAATAAGATCCAATCATATTTGGCTTCATTAAAACTTGCTAAATACCCTGCAATAATCAGATACTTAGCCAAGTTTGGTAGATTATCAATAAAATTATCATTCCCATGAAACTCAACGACATCAGAAACAAAATCTTCAACGTTAACAGACTCATCTTCTAATTCCAAATTATCACTAATAGCAAAATCTGATGATAATAAATTAATGTTGTCTCTGTAAATCTTTAAAAACTCGGTTGGTTTGAAAACACCCTGATCGACTTTAGAAATGAACTTTGGCCATAATTTAATTATAATCTTTTGTAATAAATTGATATCCGTAGTATATGGTGAATAAGTATCAACAATCAACTTGACATAATTTTTCCAAAATGCTTCACTTTCTGCTAGTGTGATTTCTTTCTTTGTAAAGTGGCAAACTTGGTCTTTCTGTAATATGGTAATAATCATGTCTAATGAATATTGTGGGAAGAAAATGGTTGGTAGCGAACTTGTGATTAATCTCTTTGGCAATGAAGAAGTGATGAAGATAACAGACAGATTGGTAACCTTGGTCATTTCACCAAATCGCAGAAAACACTGAAACACAAGCTCGGGGTCTTCAATAACCTCATCAGCATTATCCAATACCAAATAGTGTTGATCAGTGTATTCATAATCTGTAAAGAAGTTTTCTAAAGATGTAATGAAATTGTCAAAAGATTCAGAAACAAAAGCATCAAAAACCAAATCCTTCTTCTTCTTCAATCCAGAGTCCAATTGCACTTGGTTATACACTCTTTGTAGCATGATCTTCATGGAAACACATTCATCTGACTGGATCCAGGTATATTTTACACCCAAACTTTGCAAGTATGTCCTTATTGTTAACGATTTCCCTGTTGAAGAACCACCATACACTAATAGGGATTGTGCTGATGTATCGGAATCTGAGTTTATAAATGCTTCTAGTAAATCTATCTGGTCATCTCTGCCAGATAATTGCTCGCGGATACTCATGGTGCTCTCGATGTCTTTTAATAAACTATTGATCAAACTTACCTAGTTGGCTTTCTTTTACTAGTTTTTGAAAACATCAACACCAACTAGGCCTAGTCTCGTAATAAGTGGTCTGATGGTCTGATATGAGGCCAAAGTCTTACAATATGAGACTAACTGGACTACTAATATTTATGCACACAGAATCATTGTATAAATACAACTTTAAGTATATTTCTCTATTTTTTAAAACCCATTCTGACCTAACTTCCCCTGTAAGACACTTATTTTATCGTTAATCTCTTTTAAATTGTCCTTCAAAGTTGGAATTTCATCAAACTTTCTCTGTTTAGTACAGTTTGAAATCATCTCCTCAACAAGAAACTTCTGCTCATTCATGACCATCAACTCTTCGCGGTCTTGTTTGATTTGTTTGATCTGTTGTGGTGTTGGCTGATTATGTTGAATTTTCTGTTGCTCCTTCTTTGCCTGTTGCTCTTGTTGTTTTAATATCTTTGGGAGTTCTCTAAGAGGGACCATGTTCTTTTGAATAAATACAATCGATTCGTTTTGAATTGATAATTGTATTTTACGTTCGTCTTCAGAATCACATCTCAATGTTATAATCTCCTTTGTCATCTTGTCAAACATTGCGAATGAATTCATTAGTCTTTGTCTCAATTTGGAAGCTTCATCAAGAATGGATTTGTTATGACTATTTTTTTGCAATTTGATTAGCATTGCTTGAAACTTTGGCATAAGCACCAGAATAGCCTTTTTGATATTCTGTTGTACTTCAAATTTGCTTAATAATGGGGATAATGGCTTTTTGACATCCTTGTTGAAATTTCTTTGAACAAATAACACATCTTTACAATTCTTGCATATTCTTATTTGTGAATTATCATTAATTCTTGGTAAATCTGTTAATAGTGAAGTCAAGACATTAATTGGAACTTCTTTAGAGCAACCAGTCAATTCTGAACCACAAACAACTTTCCCACATAAACGGCAATGATGTTTTCTTAATGTGAAACTAAATGTTTTTAAGCACAAAAAACAGTTCAGTACTGCTCTTTCATCTTCCCATTGGACAAGTGATTGTTCAACCTCCTTCTGCTTTGATGCAATTCTGAAATTCAAAAAATTGCTATTAAATTCTGAAGAATTATACTCTCTGTTGATTCTTGATAGTGATGTTGATAATTTCAAGATTCTCTTTTCTAGTTTGTTCAGATATAGTTGCTTTTCGTCAGTTTTCAATTGTCTTTTCCGCTTGAACTGATCTGTTAAATCATGATATTCACCGTAATCTTTATACCCAGGTTTGTTTTCAAAACATGTTTTGCAGCAACGACACCAAACACCAGAAGAATCATACTCGGCATTTGCATTCAACTTTACTCTATAACCTGAATGTTGATAACAGTATAATTTGCCGCATTTCCTGCAATTTACAACACCACTTTTAATATTCAGATTTTTGCCACATCCTTTGTATGAACAACAGTCATGGCCTGTTGGTTTTACCCAGTGTTTTCTAGTGACCATGATTTCAGGTGGAATTGTGTTCAGAGAAGTTGATGAAGAGTCTCTTGAAGAATCTGGGAAGTCCAATGCGTTCATGGCACTGTCAAAAATTTCCAATTTAGCAAATTTCTTTGGAAGAGTGATGCCTAGTTTAGATTTCACGTTCACATTGTTTAGCCATGACCCATTATTATTATTTGAATGGTTGTTGGTATTATTATGTCTGATTGGTTTTGGTGAGCTTGAGGAATGTTCATCATCCAAGTGTCTATTCAACTGTAGTAAACTGACCATCTTCTCGTTACAAATAGGGCATGATATGTCTTCGTTTTGGTTTTCTTCTTGTTTTATTATATCTGAAGCTGTATTACTGTTGTATGAAGGCATCGGAGAAGCTTCAATAGCATCGATAACATCAGAATCTGACAGAATGATATCTGGAGTTGTGGGGCGGTTTCCAAAATTGCTCGTAGGAACTGTTAATGATGATGATGATGTTGGTGTGTGTTTCTGTGAAGACGGCGATAGTACTGTTGACGATGATGATGTTGGAGTAGTGTTTCCATTCCTCAGAAGTGAAGATAAATCATCATTAAATTTAACCTGTGTTGACCCATTTGTCAGCTCTATAGTTGAGGAATCTTTATCCTTCTGTGGTGTCACCGGTGATGGGGCTGATATGCTGTGTTTCATAGGCACTGTGCCCAATGTTCGTGCTGGGGTTCCTATAATTCTTCCACCCATCTTGACATGTTGTTGTGCTAAATCAACCAATCAACGGAATAATAATAAGACTGTATGTGTGAATTGCGATGTGGAAAAAAAACACCAATTCCGTTGGTCTGTACCAGAACTTGTTCTTTTGCTTCCGATCTGTTATCTGTTATGTTGTATCTTTTAAGCTGTTCTGTTTAATTCTGTTGAATTTTGAAAAAAAAAAAAAAACACTCAGCAACAACAAAAACTTCACTTCTGAGGATCTGACTGGCTTGAGTCTCCAGAAGAAAAAGAAGAAGCTGAAGATATGGATGAGGTGAGATGTGTCACACTTTTAATTATGTGAATGTATGATGATTAACACTTTTTTTTAAGGACAGGAGAAACGAACTTTTAAGACTCAACTTGTGTGCCTGGGATGGCGACATCCAAGAGCAACCGAAACTGGACACAAGTTTGAAGAAGAACACTGCATTTGTCAAGAAGCTAAAGACATCCATCAACAAGGACTCGCAGGTATCCGTCTTGAAGGAGATCAAAACATTGGCATTGACAAAGTACATTTCCGAAATCATCACTTCTTCTGCTGAAGGGTTGTTGAAGTGTTCAAAACAATCAGATATCCTAGCTGCTGTTGAAATCATTAGCGCACTTCATCAAAGATTTACAGTTACTTTTACGCCAGAACTATTATCATGGTTTTTGTTTCAATTGGAGAATCCAAAACTTGGCTCTTTGAATGAAAAGGAAGAGAAGGATCGTATAACCAAAGTCAAGATTTTGATTCGTTTATTGACTGAGTTCATTTCTGTTGGTGTGTTTGATAACTATGACAACTTTGACATTGATTTGCCAAACTATGTGTTGAAGAATTTGTCCAAGAGAGAATCTTTGCTGATTGTTGTGTTGAAAGAAGTTTTGAGCAATGATTTAAAGAATGGCACCACTCTTCCAATTGCTACTGTTTTTATAAAGAGATATGCCCCATTACTAGAAACAGATCAACTGCTATACCAGCTGTTCAATATTTATACAGAAAATGTCATTACAAGAGCCAAAGAGTTGAATTCCAAAATCAATACTATAAGTTCAAGAAAATACAAAGCCCAGATAAGGACTGGTAGAGTTTTGGAAGATTTGGAAACTGAATTTGAATCATTCAGTGCCTTATTTGAAACTTTTAAAGCTGGTATTGAAGTATTAGCACCAGCTTTGGGACTAGAAATACCTGCATTTGAAGCGGAATCTGCAGAAACTTCATCTGAACCAATCATTGTCACAAAGGATTTAAATGTCTGGGCTAATGAAGAAGAGCGTAAATTTTATGAAGAGTTCCCAGAAATTCCAAAAGATTTGACTGAAAATGCAGATGGTGAGACTCCTGTTGATAGAGGTCAAGATATGACCGATTTTCTTGTTCAATTGGAAACTGCTAATGATATTGAAGATACTGATGCTGCTGTCATGAAGTTTTGGCAAGCTGGTTTAAATAACAAGGCTTCGAAGAAGAGATTGTTGAAACATTTCTGCACAAGTAAAGAAATTGGTAAAGCTAAAGTGTATGCTAGATTTTTGAAGTCAAATGAACTCTATTTGAATGATGTTGTTCAGGAATTATTACAATACTTGGATCAAGGTTTCAGATCACAAATGCATCATAATGGCTTGAATTTCAGAAACATTATCTTCTTCTGTGAAATGATAAAGTTTAGATTGATTCCAGAGCATATTGTATTCCACAAGATCAGAACATTGATCTTGACATTAACAACTCCAAACAACATTGAAATCCTAAGTATATTTTTTGAAATAAGTGGAAAGTTTTTGCTACATGAACATGGCAAGTTGATGGAGGAAATGTTGGCCTTGTTGAAGGAGAAACGCAAGAATGAAAAGTTGACAATAAACAACAAGATGGCTATTGCCAATCTGTTTCTTGTTTTGAAGCCACCTTCAGTCCAATCCCTGAGACAAAAGAAGCGTAAAGCATCCCCTGAAGAAAAATTCTTGAAAACCATTGTCAGACAAGAATTGACAATGACGAATTACAAAACTATTAGAAGGATCATTGAAAGTGCTGATATGACAAATCCAGACATCATTCATACAATTCGTTCCATTTTCACCAAGCCTGAAAAGATGAATTTTCAAACTGTTGAACCATTAGCTCACACTTTAAAGAATATGAATGTCGATTTTAAGATATTTGTTGTCGATGATATCTTAGAAAAAATCATTAGAAACATGGAATTGAATGATTACAGATATAACAGAACAAGAAAAGCGCAATGCAAATACATTGCTGAAATGTTCCAAAGCAAGATCATCAGCATAAACCTGATTCATGATTTGTTATACAAATTATTAACATATGGTCATCAGAATAATAATCCAGTACCTGGTAAGTTTTCTGAAATGGACCCACCTGACGATTATTTCAGAATTCAGTTGGTTTCAGAGATTTTATTATCGATTGATATTAGCAAAAATGTTTCATTCAAACCTAAATTGGATGTTTTCTTGAAATATTTTGATTATTATATCTGGTTAAAGGATTATCCAATTCCAAAGGATACAGAGTTTAAGATCGTTAGAGTATGTCAGGCATTCTCATTTACCAGATCTGCTGATATAAGAGATGCTATACAAAAGTTGAATGAAGTAGTTGCTGCTAATGGTGGTGGTGTCGGTGTTGGTGGAAATGATGAAGATGACAATGAAGTGGATGACGATGATGACGATGATGAGGAGGATGAAGATGATGACGACGATGATGACGATGCTGAGGATGATGAAGATGATGAAGATGGTTTCATTGATGAGCAATCCAAACAAGCTCAAGCATTGAAAAACTATGATGTTGATTCTAATGGCGATGGTGTCGACGAAGATACAGCAGATACAGAAGATACAGAAGACAAGCTGACATATGAAGTGTATGAGCGTAAACTACTGGAAGAAGAAGAACGTAAAATTGAGGAGGATTTAGAGAGAGAGTTCAAGAGAATGGTTCTTGAAAGTATGAATACATCACAGAATTCTGGTAAGTCAGTTTCATTAGATTTGCCAACAAACATCAACGGTAATTTGGATGAACATATAAAATCTGAACAAGCTAATGGTATAAAGTCAACATCAAAGATTCCATTCACATTGGTTACAAAGAAGGGTTCCAAGAATTTGGAGTTGTCAAGAGATGTAAAATTTGCTAATAATATTGTTGAAGGTGAGATTAAGAGAAGAGATGAAGATGAAAAGATTAAAAAGTTTATTCTTAAACAACGGTATGATGATTAAAAGAAATCGGATATTATGCACATGTATAAATATTTTCTTTATATTCATCTATCATAATAATATATATTTGCTAATAAATCAAAAGACACGAGGCGTTATAGTTTTGCTTTCAATTGTGGTTTGACAAAGACAACAGTAATATCATCTTCCTTACCACCAAGATATTTCACACCACTCAATTTAGTCAATTCTTGAGAAAACACAGAAGGGAAAGTTTCATCAATACTTAGAGCTCTAACTTTTGATACAAACTCTTTAGCTAAAACATCCAATGGAGTTTTTTCATGATCTTTCAAAAAGATTTCAATATCACCAATATCGATGTTGTCAATGACCCCATCAGTAGCGAACAAAATAACATCATTTGGTTCAACATCCAATTGGTAGACATCTGCACTCTTTGGTTCGTCTCTAATGAATCTTCCACCATTTTGCTTAAAAATATCATCTGGGATGATTGCCAATTGGTATGGTGTGTTGAAACCATGTGTTTGGACTTTAGTTTCCGCAATTAATTTGTTATTTCTAAAGATCCCACACCAAGAATCACCCAAATTTGCAATCTCAAGAGATCCATTGGAATTGAAAACACCAAAACAAGCAGTAGTACCACCCACTTTCACAATTTCATCCTTTTTTATTTGATTAAAAGCCTTGTTCAATAAAGTTTTTGGGTCATTTTCATTTGATTCATAAAATTTTTGAATGGATTTACACAATTCTCTTGAAATTGCACTTGAATCATACCCCAATTCAGCCCAACCACCAACACCATCAGCAACACCTGCAGCAATACCCCCATCAGAAGATCTTGAAGCAATAAAGTAGTTATCTTCACCCGTTGGAGATGTGACTTTTGTTGCCTTTTTAATGAACTTGTTTTCATCACGATCTTTGGGCTGGTAAGCAACAGCAACGTCATATTTCAATTGGACGCCAGAGGCACCTGATGATGATTGTCCATTTCCTGAAGAATAAGCAGATGTCTTGAAGAAATTGAAAGAGCCGGTGCTGAAACGTCTTGATGTTTGTTTTGTCAAGTGAGCGATTGATGTAGGTCTAATGTTGAAAGCGCCTGAAATGTAAGCACACAGTAAACTAAGAAAAAGCACAAGGATATACGTACTGCGTCTTGTTGTGGTAGCAAACATTGCTGAATTGATTGCTGCTTAAAAGTAGCAAGGTTATATTAAGATCTATAAACCAACTAACAAACTAAACAATGAAATATGAACCTACGTAGCATTCCCCATATAAATTTATAATGATTATGTCATATCTTACCAATCATATGGTCATGTGACATTTTAAATAATTACCATAATAAGTAATTTCCGAATATGGGGATTTTTCAAATTATTTTTTACTTGGAATACGGGTAACTTCAGTTTTTTCGGCTGGTTTTTTTTTTCTTCGAATCAAAATTGAATAAAAGGGAATTGGGATAAAATTAACATTGAAAACTATTGAAAGAAGAAAGAATCTAGTTAAGATATTAAAGAAGGAAAGGATGTCCACTATTAACGTATGTTGAGTGTTTTTCAGATTATTATTGATTGGATTGTATGAAGAGAAGAGGAGAGAAGAAGACAATTACATGTTGAAAGAGTCTCCATTCTGTCTTTTTCTCGTGTTATACACCCCATCATTAGAGATATAATGATGAATAGAGAATACTAACTATATAAAATAGGTTTTGAGATACTCTGCTGTCATTGCCGGTGTTGTCTACGGTGCTTACCACACATCTTCTTTGAAGAGTCAAGCTGTTAAGCATGAAGAAGCTAAGGCTTTTGCTGCTAAGGAAGCTTTGATTAAGGAAGCCAAGGCCAAATACGCTGAATTGCACAAGAAGCCAGAAGCTCCAGTTGCTGCCGGTGCTGCTATCAACTTTGATGACCCAAACTTGGACTTGGCTAAGGTTATCTTGAGTGCTGTTGAAGCTCTACCACAGAATTAGAAAGGATGATTATTCATCTTAATGATACATTCAAATAAACCAAACAACAACTAAAAAAAAACTACAATAATGCAAAATATATATATTAAAGACCTCAAATAAAGAGAGGATAGAAAAGAATTGTATCCGTGTTTTTCCTCAAACAATATGATATGATTGAATTGATTTCAACATGTCATCTATATAATATAGATTTTTCTCCTTCCCTTTTTTATTATGATGTAAAATTACTGCTTTGTTTTGGTTCTAATTATGTAGCTGTAGCTGTATTGTTGTTTTAATTTTGATTATAATTTTATTTTAAATCTATATACAAACTATATAAAGCCCATGCAACAGTTTTTTTCTGGTTTAGTATTTACGAGTTCTAGAGTAGACAATACCTTCTGGCAAGCCATATAGTTTTCTAACGTTAGCAACGTTTGAATCCCATTCACTTCTCCACACATGAGCACCAACTGGGTCCAATTCAAACTTTTCAACAAAATCTCTAATGGCAAACTCACGATCTTCAATCTTGACGTCAATCTTGTTTGGTTGTCTAAAGACCCAAACGGCAAATCTTTGGGCACCAATATTTTTCTCTGGCACTGGTGGCAAGTATGGAATCAATTCATTGATGGACTTGTCTTGTAACAATCTGGTTGGCCCAACGAAATTGTCATTGTATGATAGTTTGATGTTGGTCAACCCCCATTGTAATTCAGTAGCAAAGCTATCGTTCAATGGGTCTGGGACATCTGGGTTCACGATCAAAATGGTATACAATTGGTTTTCAGTATCAACAGTATCAAATTCTTGGATCTTAAATGATGGTGGGAAAGTTGTGGCATTTGAAGAAAGGTAAGAACCTGGTTCAATAAAAGTGTTGATCCCACTTTGGTTTAGAAATTTGATGTTAACGTCAACTTTTGGTTCCAAAGTAGGTAATGTATCTGGGATAACGTGTAATTGTTCCAATCTTTGCATAGTTAGCATTCTCTTGTAAGAGATCCAATGGTTTTTAGCCAATTCTCTATAAACTGGGGATTCATAATCAATAACTTTTGGTATGTTTTCAATTTTTTCATTATACTTGAAATTGTATTTAACCTCTGGGTTATGAATTTCAGCCTCCACTAATAGTTTGTTCTTTTCATTAATTAATTCTATGTTTTGTGGGTCTTTGGTTAAGGCTTGTTCAACTTGTGCAATGGATTTATAAATCTCTGCAGATTCTTGTTTTAGAGCATCATAAGCAACATCAAATGCTTCTTGTAAACCTTCCAATGGGTGGTATTCATTCTTGGCTCTGTGTGATTTTAAGGAGTATGGACCTTCACGTTCAACACCACCATTCAATAGAGAGTCTCTTAGTTTGGCATTGGATATCTTTAGAGCACTAGAAGCTGTGGAAGGAGTAGCCCATGTTTTGGATGGTGCCTTTGTAGCAGCAGTGGCTAATGATCTAATGGATGTACGAATCATTATGACCTGTGTGGGTTGTTGATTTATATGCTATAAAGGATTACCCAATCTTATTCTACTTCAACATCAAACATCAACAACCATCAAATTTTGAAAAACTTTTTTTGGTAACGGGGCAACACTTTAAAGTCATGTGACAGATCATGTGATATAATTAGTATCACGTGCCTTGTCCCAATTACCTAATCAAGCCCACATAAAATTATGCGTGTTGCCCGTTGGCATATCTTGAATGCCCCTTTTTTTGTCCTTGTCTAGACTTCCGGATTAGGAAATAGCAACGTATTTCGCGTTTCACTGCAAAATCGCATCGTTTCTTTTTTTTTTGGCATTGAAGAAGAAAAAAAAATTAAGTACAACAACTGATTATAAAAACTTAAGTGGCTTCATCTCCTTTGTTTATTGCTATTACTCATTGTTGTTGTCAGATTATTATTATTATTTATCACCACCACCATCAGCATTCTTTATTGTTACCATATACCATTCGTTAATACCACTCATTAACTAATACCTTCGCTTTTCAAATCACATTCCATCCTTTCTGTTCACGTTTTAGCTCAACAACAGACTTAACCACAACTAAACCAACAAGCCCCTGTGTTCTATTCATAATAATAATAATCAAATAACCCACAAAGCAACATCTGTATCAACAGCAATGATCACTGTGCAAATAAACACTCCTCAAGCATCAGAAGTGAACCGCTACAATTTGGGCGCCCTGGATCAAGGTGGGTTGTCCAACTTTAAACTTGGTGGTGTCTTTAGCGCTAAAGCTCCTCAACTGAAACCATCAAAATCTTCAGCCAACCTAACTCAACAAGAGTATGAGAAATACTACACATACAAGCCAA
Organism: Liangdongia berthetii; assembly: GCA_030564525.1. Classification (NCBI taxonomy): domain Eukaryota; kingdom Fungi; phylum Ascomycota; class Saccharomycetes; order Phaffomycetales; family Wickerhamomycetaceae; genus Liangdongia; species Liangdongia berthetii. Next base: position 10,791 of record JAJLVX010000432.1, on the reverse strand, counting down.
AGTCAAAGGTTGTTCAAAGATTAACAGCATTAATACCGCCAATTGACGTCAAAATCATCACATTTTGTGGTGTTTGGTATTTGTTAAGCGCCATTTCTTCAAACATTAGCAAAGTCATCTTGAAAGAGTTCCCATATCCAACCACTTTCACCGAGTTGCAATTCTTGACGAGCTCGTTGTTCTGTCTTGCAACAATGGTATTACTGAACAATAACCATTGGTTGATCCCATACTTCCCAAAGGGCACAATCCCAACAAAATTACAATTCACAAACTCAAAATCAACAATGGACTTGCTTAAACCATCAAAGAGAATCATTTCAACAACACTGCCAATGGGTATGTTTCAATTTGTTGGTCATATCACTACACACATGGCCACACATATCATCCCTGTTAGTTTGGTTCATTCCGTTAAAGCTTTAAGTCCAATTAGTACTGTTTGTGTTTACAAGAGTGTGTTTAGAGTGAACTATCCAACTGTGACATACTTGACTTTGATTCCATTAGTTTCTGGTGTTGTCCTAACGTGTTTTTCCAATAAACAAAATGCCCAATTGGATCATTTTTATAAAGGGTTATTTTTTGCATTTGTTTCCATGATTATATTTGTTAGTCAAAACATTTTTGCAAAGAAAATCTTAACAGTGAAAGAAAAGGAATTGCCAATTAGTAAAAAACTTCAATTAGAAGAAGATGAAGAGAAGTTGGATAAGATTACCATTTTATTGTATTGTTCACTTGTTGGTTTTGCATTAACTTTACCATTTTATTTCTTTAATGAAATGACTACACATACATTTTCCCTAAAGCAATTGGATAGTTCTATTATTTATTTGATCTTGTTGCATGGGGGTTCACATTTTTTGCAAGCTATGTTGGCATTCCATTTGATTGGGTTAATGTCCCCAGTTAATTATTCCATTGCGAATATCATGAAGAGAATTGTTGTTATTACAATGGCGATGGTTTGGGAAAACCAAAAGGTTAATGGTTTGCAAGGTTTTGGTTTGATTTTGACATTGATTGGGTTGTATTCATATGATCGTTGGGGTATTGAGAAGAGTAAATTATAGAGTTATATTTATTTTTATAGATATTTATATATATGTGATATATCAGATTTATAGTACATCATCTAGGTCTAAACCTTCTACGTACAAATTTATTTTAAGAATATTTGATCCTGGTTCCAGATCAGGAAAGATTTTATATTGATTCTATATAAATTTGGTGGAATATGATGTTTGTAAATGCTTTATGCTCTAATGCTTAGCAACTGGAGTTTCACCAGTCAACTTTGCAACGAATTCTCTAGCCATATCACCAAACCCAACCATGAAAATAGTTTGCCAGATACCTAGACCAATTCTTGGAGAAACACCTCTATACAACCCCTTGATACCATTTTGTTGATAAATGTACTTTAGAGCACCAACAACATTCAAGTTTTTTGGTCTATTTGGATCAGTGGTCTTGGATTGCATTTCAACTCTAACAACTTCAATAGGTTGGTTCCAAGCACTTAAACCACCACCAATAGCAGAAGCTGCAATCTTTTCAACAGAAGATAATTTATCATCTTTACCCTTACCAGTTAAATTCTTAATGGCGTCTTCAGCCAATCTAGCTAGACCAAATCTAGACCCCCAGTTTGTACATTGTCTAATAGCAACGGCATTGACACCCTTGTTGATACCTCTAATACCTTCCTTCTTGTAAATCTCCTTGAACACTTGGAAAGAAGTTTGTTGAACAACACCTGGGACATTGGCTTGCTTGGATCTAGTGATTTCGACAGTCTTCATACAAGTACAGAACCCCATGGTGGCATAAGCTTGTGCCAACCCACCAATGATACCACCACCAATACCAGCACCGAAGTTACCAAAGCCAGCCTTCTTGAAATGGTATTCAGCTTCTGTGGAGACGAACAATAAAACAGCACCTTTACTTGAAGCTTCGATCCACGCCCATGGAATCAAACCTTGATAGAACCCAAACAACCCACCACGGGACCAGACTAGCTTGACGGATTGGAGGATGGATAGGTTTCTGTTGGCAGCCATTGTTGTCTTGGTGACTTCTAATGGTTGACCCAAAGTTGTGACTTCAGCCAAGTTTAACCCAGCACCTAGTAAGATGTTTGAGAAGGAGACTGGCTTCTTTTTGATTTCTTGTGGTTGTGTTGACATTGTGTTGTTTGATTATCTATAATATAATATCAATGATGGAAGATATGTATAATAATGGATACCACAGTATATTTAAATATGTATATAAAAAGGTTTTTTATTCCAATCTCCAGGTTAAATGATAAATAATTTTGATTGACTCAGCTTGAAAAAAAAAATCAATATTGGAAGACCGGTGTCGGTCGGGCCCTCCGATACCCCATTCCAGCCGTGTTCAACCGGGTGAGAAATACTGATCAGTGATCAGTGATCAGTGTGTGTTTGGTGTCTGGGTGTTTGCATTGTTATCTAATATCTTATTCATCAATCAGAAACATCACCACAGCAACAAGATTTGACAGTTACTTTTTTTGTTGTAAAGTTTAACTAAAGAAAAAAGAAAAAAAGCACTAAAAATGGATGAATTTAAGATTTAGGCAGAGATGAGTTATACAAAAGCATTTAAGGTCTTATATTATAATCTGAGTATTGATGTCAATGAATTAATATTATATTTTATCATTTTATAAGTCTTATATGAGAGGAACAGTATTAGTTTTGATTGATAAACCCAACACATAGGTTTGGCACTGCATGATGTAACAATTGTTACATGGCACTGCAGTTACCAGTATCAGTCTTCTTCAGAGGGTATATAAGTTTATCACTAAAATTTGATTTGTACATTAGTCCATTTGATGGTGGTAACTTGAAGAGTAGTTGTCCTATTATAAATCATAGTAAGATGAATTCATATATTGATATACTACAACAAATAGTGCAGACATATACAGATATGTATGCACTGCACGGGGGTGCGATTGTGAATTGAGCTTAAAAGTGGTGCATATATAGAATTACCTTAAAATTGATAGAATAGAGAATAGAAATGAGATTAAACTGATGATTGAGAATAATATCCTCATTAAACCCACCATAATACTCCATTGAATACCAACTTATTGACTAATAGAGTAATCAACAAAATGAGAATGTCCTTTGTTCGCCCGTGCGCTTCTGGCAGAGCCAATTTACCCAACAAAAAGAAAAAGTAGCGTTACTCAAATTTTTAAAATCAAATCCCTTTAAAAGTTTTAATAAAGAAGGAGTCGATTGAAGATTGTTTTCAGTATCTTTGTCTTTTGGTGTATAGTCTATAGCTCTGCAACGACTACTCAGATAGATCCACCACAATGCAAGCAACGAGCACAGTCACAGGCAATAACGCCCATCCAGAGGCTTCTGCCCAAACAGTTACCCAAAGAACAGGGAACGTTGCAACTCTAAAGAAATCAACAATCAAAAACAACTTGACTGCTGTCGATACTTTGGGGAACACCTTCAAAGTCCCAGACTACTCCATCAAGGACATCCTACATGCCATCCCACAGCACTGTTATGAAAGAAGACTAACAACCTCCTTCTACTACGTCTTTAGAGACATTGCAGCCATGGTGTCTTTGGGTTACTTGGCCAACAACTACATCCAATACATCCCAAACCAATTCCTAAGAGGTCTAACTTGGTTCTTATACGCTACTGTCCAAGGTTTGTTTGGTACTGGTATCTGGGTCCTTGCCCATGAATGTGGCCATCAAGCTTTTAGTGACTATGGTTGGGTTAACGATCTAACTGGTTGGGTCTTGCATTCCTATCTATTAGTCCCATACTTCTCTTGGAAATATTCTCATGGTAAGCATCACAAGGCCACTGGTCATCTAACAAGAGATACTGTCTTTGTCCCACCAACCAAGGAGCAATTCAAGCAATTGAACTTTGTTGAAAAGTTGGAAGAGATGAGTGAAGATTCACCAATTGTTACTCTATATTACTTGGTCATCCAACAACTAGGTGGTTGGTGGGCTTACTTGACCACTAATGTTACTGGTCAACCATATGCTGATACTCCAAAGTGGAAAGTTAACCATTTCGTCCCAACTTCTCCACTTTTTGAAAAGAAAGATTATTGGTTTATCGTTATGAGTGATATTGGTATCATTATCCAGTCTGTTATCCTGTACCACTGGTACCAAAACTATGGTGCTTTCAACGTTTTCATCAACTATTTTGTTCCATACGTTTACGTTAACCATTGGTTAGTGTTTATCACATTTTTGCAACACACTGCTCCAACAATGCCTCATTATGATAATGAACAATGGACCTTTGCCAGAGGTGCTGCAGCCACCATTGATCGTGAGTTCAATTTTATTGGCCCACACATCTTCCACGATATCATTGAAACCCATGTCTTGCATCATTATGTCTCTAGAATCCCATTTTACAATGCTAGAGAAGCCAGTGCTGCTATTCAAAAGGTTATGGGTATTCATTACCAAAAGACTAAAGAAAACATGTTTGTCTCCTTGTGGAAGGCTGCTAGAGAGTGTCAATTTGTTGATGGTGATAATGGTGTGAGAACGTTTAGAAACATTAACGGTGTTGGTGTTAAACCTCTTGATTGAGTTTCTCCCAAATGATCATAATATTGATATTAATAACGTTTACATCATTCCATCCATTTATCTCATACCATCATTAAATACGAAAGAATAAAATAGCATTAAATATTATATTGATATATAGACTGTGCATATTGCTCAAAGTTGATCCTTTTTGTCTATTACTTTACATATATTGTATTTTTTTATTTATATATATCTTGTATTTAATTCAATAATCTGATTCAATTTATAGTTTTAGTTTAACCTCTAGAATATATATCACAACTTGATATCCAATTCAATTGGAACATCCTCCAACCCTTGAGTGTTCACAAACCACTCAACAAGTTTGTAATTCTTTCTAGCCTCAACTTCAGCCTTTTCGCTATATAACCCAGCAAACTTGATAGCATCTCTTGGAGGAATAGTCTTACGGCCATCCTTGAAGACATACTTGGTCAAACTAGCACAAGCCAACACATCCTTATTGATCAAAAACTTGGAATAGACAAAGATCCATTTCTCATCCCACGAGATGATCTTGCTCTTGATCTCATACTTCTGGAAAGGCTTGATCTCCTTTCTAAAGCTGGCAAAGATGTTTGCAACGGGGACAAAGGGCCATGTCTTGGATTCAGTTGGATAGTCAATGAAGAACTTTTGCAAGATTGAAGAAACAACTTGGGTTCTTGCAATGTCCAGCTCTGCGAAATATGTGCTGTTGGACTTGTGGAAATAGAAATCTGTTTCAAAGGGCGAATTGTACGTCTTGATTGTACGTGACTCAAAGATGGATTTGATATGGAAGCGACGAGATTTGATCAGCTTTGGGATGATTAGGTTCTTGATCACTTGGTTATAGAAACGGATGTAGTACGCCAATGGTAGTGACTTGTAGCTGGATGCTAGGAAGAGAATGAACCCCCATTTCAATATTTGGCCGAGCATCTCTTTATTGTTGGTGTGTAGTCTATAAATAAATACTCTAGTAGGTGTTGAAAGTGTTGAAGTATCAGGTATTAAATATATTCTCTGTGTTGATTATTTTAGGGGTGCATTTTTTCAAGTTTTGCAACCGAGGTTCATGAATTAATACTTCTCAACAATACACTCTATAAGAGCATATGTATTTACAATTTAAAATAAAGTGTTCAAACGTTTCATTCATGTTGTTAGTATTTGTAACTTGTTACTTATTTACTTTTCATGTAGAGTTCAGACTCTGAAAACAACCTTTTCGTTGGAAACCTTGTCGTTTTGCAGCAAACTAAAAGCTTCATTGGCACTCTCCAAACCCTTGGCCAAAACCTTCAATTGTGCAGTCTTAACCTTTGGAATGAACTCTGGAATGGACCCAGTCCAAAACTTGTTGTAGCGAGCCAATTGTTCTGGTGAGGCAGTGAGTGTGTTACCAAACAAATTAACACTGACACCTTCAGCGACATAGGCCAAAGTACCATTATACTTGACACTAGAGGTTCTATCGTCAAGTTTCAAATCCCTTTCACCCAAGAACAACAAGTTGTCTAGAACAACATCTCCTGAACCATAAGTGGCATCGTACAATTGTTGGAAAGTGGTTTTGTTTGAAACAGTGTCAAGACCATATTTGATTTGACCATTACCAATCTTTCTGATTTGTTCAATGGCATCAGCATCATGGTAATCAACAACGAAATCAGCACCAACAGCCTTCAAAGCAGATTCATGCTTCTTAGAAGCAGCAGTGATGACTTTTAAACCAAAAACATGCTTAGCAACTTGAACAGCCAAGAACCCAGTAGCCGTAGCACCACCCCAGATCAAAATGAATTCATCAGAATACTTCTTTGTGGTGGAAAGTTCAAGCAAAGCTGCAAATGACCATGAAACGGTAACTAGCCCCAATGTAACACTAGCAGCACCTTCAAAGGTATCAATCTTGTCACTTGGGTGGACGCCAACGCTCAATTCCTTCTTTGGATCGACGCCTGTGTACTTAATACTGGTTTGTGGGTCGGCAATGGCGTATTCAGCAAACGCACCTCTCTCCTTGGAGAAGTTGCCATGGATAAAAGTAGAAACGACATCACCAACGGCAAAGCCCTTGACATTGGCACCAACTTGCTCGACGACACCAGCAGCGTCTGAGCCGGCAATGTCACCTTTGGAACCTTGGTCATAAACAATATGCTTCCAGTCAGTTGGGTTTGCGGCAACAGCAATGACACGGATCAGAAATTGGTTTTCGTTGATGACTGGTTTGGCAATTGTGCTGACAGTTGTTAGTTCACCGTCTTGTTTGCTACCTGATATAACTGCTGCTTTGATTGACATAATGATTTGGTTTTGATGTTGTTGCTACTCAATTGAATTGAATTGAATTGAATTGAATTGGATTATTAGAGAGGAATGTAGTTGGATTGAATTGGGGTTGCTTTTATACTTTTTTCCTAACGTGAAGTCACGACGTGGGATTAGTAATTTAAGTCAACTTTGACACAATTTGAAATGATGAATTGAGCAGAAAGAATTGATTATGCTGGTGTACTAAGTGCTAAGGTACGTACTAAATTCTAATAGTAAGTACTAAGATCTATGTGACTAGTAACGTTCAAAGTTCAAACCCATCCTAAACCCTAAACTCAAGAGTCTATTTAATATTTACACTTCATCAAACATTGCTTATGAATCAAAATGTCAATCCATTTCTAATCAATCGATCACTATTCAAACTTCATGTATATTACATGTATGAATAATGATATAAGTAGATGTTCACAAACCACCCCTAGTTGTAGTCAATGATTTCATTAATAAACAAACGTATAAAATTTTCTTCTATAAACTCACCATATCCTGTTTTTCTCGAAAGGAATAATTAATTCCGAAGCTGTATCTTTAAATCCTTGTAAAAGACATAAACCCCGACATGACCTCAGGACAAAAAATCAGTTATACTGCTATTTTATTATATAAATAATGATGCCATATAATTATTCTTAATACCGGTCAAATCAATATTTAAATATATATTATGATTATTAACTCAAAAAGATCAAGAATCTTTTTTAATTGACTCTTTTCTCATGATCTATCTATTCAATTTTACTATTTGATCCAACATTAATATGTTTGTTTTACTAAATATTATAAGTTACTCAATTATGTTAATTCTATTGGTTTTTGGTAATTTATTTTAATTCCGCGAAATATTAAATAATATCAATAGTAGTGCCATTGAAATCTTCATCGTTTCAGTACTATTATTCACCCTTTAAAGTTTTTTCATGCACATTCTTTTGTAGGATTTCGGATGTCATGCGCGTATTAAAACTATCAAAACAAAAGACGTCTAATATGTCCAGCAACATTCAAAACTATAATCCAATACTGGCACAAGGTTGAAAATAATACCATTATTCATCAAAACTTTGTAGCAACAAATTAGAGTTTATCTGGATCTCGTATCTTTTCTCGTTGTGGAGATGGTTTTTTTGGTTATATCAATCTAAATATTTAAATAAGTTAAAAACAAAAAAAGATATGAACACTAGACTAAAACAAACATAATCTAGATAGTCTATATTGGTATAAACAAGCTTTAAATAGAAACTTTTGAAATTTTTCAATTAATTTTTATTCCCATAACTAGTGCATTAATTGTAAGTCTATTGTTCAGCTTGAAGATTCTGGAATTTTTTTACAAAAAAGTTAAAATTTGCACATTTAAGAACATATACCTATTAAGAAAATTATTTGAAATATTCTGGTGCATTTATGGCTCAAAACTCTTATCAATTGATCTTGTTTTGAAAGATTTCTTAAAATCAAAATTTACTCCCAGTTTTGTTGGATATGCAGCTTGACAAAAAAAAACAGTTAAGATTAGTAGAGATTTCATTGAAAGCAGTAAATATCCAACAACTGAAGTATTTCTAGAAAGTAAGGTTATAGATTTAGATATATATGATATATTATATATTATATATATCTGTATACTGTATATATATTTAAAAACCAATCAATAGCGATGTTGTTACGCCTAATTTTGATATTTTTGTAAGTCTGTCGGTCAGCAAAGTCCACAAGAACTTTTAAACTGGTGTAGAACATATCTGTCAAGTATGACCAACTAGTATATAATTTTCAATTTTGTACCTAAAGCCTAAAGGTCCCAATACTGTCTTCTCAGTGCTCAAAAATGCTTGAAATATTCGACATCTTTTAACCTAAATCTCGTGGTTACGATGCCTTAATACACCAAAATGGCACCAAAATCCCAACTCAGTCACTAGACTAGAAAGTGATCCAAAATTATACCATTAGATAGAGAATTCGATAAAGAGTCTAAATTCTCATTCACAAGCTACAATACATTTTTAGTGTTAAGTTATAAAAGTTTTTTTCCCTCTTCTATCAAAAATTTAAATTGGCGTCTGTTGCACAACTTTGATCATGAATATCATATGAACATCAAATCAATTTAACCAAGTGAATACCATATTTATGAGTCACAACTCGACTATGCTGAGATGCTGAGTCTGAAAGTTTTACATAGCTCCTTTAGAATTCGACTTTTTGTAAATCGTGTTTATGTAAAACCTGAATACCACAAACCAAGAACAAACAACACTGTCCCTTAAACATAACTATTAAGCAACTTCAAACATACAATCAGAAATCTACTCAGTATATTCCATATAATCAGATGCTGTAGAAAACTCAAGTTTAATACCTTTTAGATTGTTTATTTTTACATCTTGTCTTAACAAATTAACTTCTAGTGAAGTGCATTATCCAGAACAAAAGTTTGAAAACAAAAACATCAGCCACCACTATTAGACATTCCAACTAAGATAGAACCTATTATATTTTATATTCTAATATTCTAGAATCTAATTTCTAATTTCTAAGTCTAACTATGTCAAGAACGTTATGTTTTAGCTTTTCAATGAAAGTCTCTCCAAGAGTCGCTGCTACTGCTACATTGAAACTGTTGACAAAGAACAAGGGTAATATCAAAGAAGCTTTTAAAGAAATTAGAATTGCAAGAGAAGCTTACTGATGAGGAGTATATTGAGGAGCTACAGAACCTTGAGTTGATTTTGTAATAGCCAATACACTTTTGTCGTTCATATTATGTAGTAAATTCATCGATTAATCTTAAGTCTTAATCACATGACCTCCATAGTTTGTGCTTTGGTACCAGAAGATTGTGTAGATTCAATATAGATTTCAACCTAAGTTTATGCTATAGTGACAATATACTTAATTTATAGTAAAACACAATATATTTATTCAAGTTCAAAGTTATAATAATAGACGTTAATTAATTCTTTAAGAAGAATTAAGGGGTAAAATTGAATTAATCAATTTTAATATAAACAACATTCTAGATTACTTAATCACCTAGTAATCAACGATGAATATTGAATACCACAAGTTAAAAATGTTCTGCCATGACAAACACTCTATACAACCGTAATATACAACACCATTAGAGATGAAAGTATACGAAGATTGGTTAAAAGACATATATAGTTCTATGTACAACACCCAACCTGCACCATCAAACCAAAGAAGAGATAAGAATTCAATTCAAATTGAACAGCTTTACAAAAAGGGGATACCAATTGATTTGGACTGGTTAGAACCATATCCAGAACAAGAGCTACCTGATTTAAGATTACTACCAAGTTTAATGAAGATCAAGAATATAAGAATTTCAAGAAACCCAAGACGAAAACATTTAATACTATTAATCTTGACCACCCAATACCAACACTTCAAAGACAACTTCACAATTGACCAACACAGTGCATTAAAGGATATTCTACAACAATTTCAAACCAACAATAACAATTTCACTCCAGATTTGATAAAGATGTTGCGAACATTAATGAATGAGCATAATGTCGTATGCTCCAAGATTCCAATCACCACTATTCCAAACAGATTATTGAAAACTACTATTGTCCTTATTGAAGATATTATGTTGAGCTAAGTAATATTATATTTGGTTGATGCAGAGTAATGTATGCATGTTGAATTGGCATGATGAGTGGCATGATGGAATTGACAGAATGCCGTTAATGGAGGAGTATATAAAGAGTAGATCTCCTACATGTTGAATCGTCATAGTGTTTAGACTTTAATGAATTAAGACTACAACTGGCCACACTAAAACTATT
>JAJLVX010000431.1:0-83722 GCA_030564525.1 Liangdongia berthetii | reverse complement strand
GACAAACATCAAGAAAATTACAAGTGGTATCTATTCTTCAACTTTACTGAGGATCAAACTGATGTTACTGATGTCAAATTTTACGCTAATGATTTTACACAAACCAATTTATACAAATACAATTACTATGGAGGACAGGATCGTGTTATAAATGCTCAATTTTTGGTTAATTTACAACAAGGTGCTGTTGCAATTATTGAAGATACTTTGAATCCTCAAACAAACAGTTTTGCGTTGACCTTTACTTATCAAGATAAAGTTTATGCATACGTGCCAACTTGTGAAAAAAGAGGTATTTGGTCTCCATTGAATATGGAATTTCCTGCTGATGTTTGCGTTCCATGGCAAAAAATCAACTATAATTCTTTGAACCCTTCTCTACCTGTGAATTGCAAGGATTCTTTTTCTTCTTTGTTTGAATTTAGACCGGTAACTACTCAATCTAGTTCATCTAGTTCTTCTAGCACCACTTCAAGCTTTTCAAGTTTTGCATCAGCTAGTACAATCCAATCCAGTTCTTTAATTTTATCAAGTTCTAGTTCTGCAAGTTTATCAAGATTTCTAAGTTTTTCTCACTCATCAAGTTCAACCTCAGCTTTGCCTAGTGCATCAAGTTCTTCTGTTGTTCCTTCTTCAATGGGTTCAAGCTTTTCTTCAGTTGATTTAAGCTCTTCTTTTGATATTTCTGATTTGTCTTCATATTCATCAGCTGCTTCTACTTCTTCCAGTGTTTCCAGTGTTATCGTCTTTTCATCAGTTTCTACAAGCTCAGCTGATACATATTCATCAGCTTATTCATCGAGGGGTTCTCTGGCTGCTAGCATTTCTTCCTCAGCTGAAAGCACTGTTTTTGAGTCTAACTCATCTGCCATTGGTTCAAGCTTCAGTTCTAGTTTATCTTCACTACCAAACACCAGCACAGTTTCTAGTTTGATTTCAAGTGGATCTTCTACATTTTCTAGTTCCATTTCTAATGTTGAATCTTCTAGTTCTCCAAGCCTTGCAAACTCAGCTATTTTCAGCATTGTTACATCTACCTTTTCCAATATTGCAACTACAATTATTACAGTCACAGATTGTGACACTAAGAGTTGTACGGAAAGAGCAGAGACCACTGGTGTTACAGTTGTCACTACAACTATTTCTGATGATGTTACTTCCTACACTACATATTGCCCATTGAGTTCAACAACAGAAACAAGAAGTGAATCAAAGGCATCAACCAAATCAACCAAATCTACAGCCCTTAACCCTACTGGATCAAAAACAGAGTCTGTTGCTAAAACTTCTTATTATAGTGTTAAATTTACTAAAGAATCTGTTAATTCACAAACTTATTCAACTTCAGTTGAGGATATAATAATTAGCAAATCCACCAAAACAGTTAAAACAGATAGTGTTGTCACACAGCCCAACCCATCAAGCGAAACTGCTGTTACAAAGGCAGTTCAATCAATTGATAAAACAATTAGTGTTACGAAACCAGCTGAATCTGTTCCATCAACATATCCTACAACCTTTGAATCTATCAGAACTAGTAGTGATGAAACACCTGCTACTACTTCAACAACACTTGATGTCAGTGAATATTCAGATGCCGGTTATCTGTTAAGATCTAATGGTGGGTTAGCTATTTCAGTTTTTGCTTTCATTGCTTTGTTATTTTGATAATTGGTTAAAGAAATGACTTCTTCTTATATCAAATTACAGTGTACTTACAACCATATAATTAATAAAAAGACGTCTATAATATTATTATAATTTAATTAAGGTTAGAATTAACACCTTTGACACGACAACCGAAGCAATTGTTACCATAATATTGTGAAAAAATCATGATTTCAATCTTGTCATGAAATTTGAAATAAATATACATGTGATATGGGTTAATGATTAATGATTCATGAATTACAATAATGAAACTGTACCAGTTCAATTTCACCCAACTCAAAACCCAAAACCCCCATACATAATCACAGGCAACTAACTGCTAACTGCCCCCATGTCTGGATTCTAGATCATAAACTCGTTAATAGACTATAGTACATTTCTAACCAGGAATTATCAGTATTCGAGATCTAATATCAATTCAAATCAAATGCAATTCATGAGATACCAGAACATCTTCATGCTTGAATGCTTTCGGAACACCAGAAACAGTACATGTCAGCAACAAATCATATTTTCTCTTTAGACGTGGATGTCTAAACGTTGGAACTAAAGTCTCTGTCTCCTCCAGCACAGAATCTATGGGTATAGGTAGCTCATACAAGTCATGGTCATATGGAACAGCAAGAGCTTCAGCCAAGTCAACCCTGAACTCTTCATTTCTCGTCAGTAGTGGAAACCTGGTTAACACAAAACCTTCATCATCACGGCATCTAGCTGTATCCATTGCTGACAAAAACAACTCGAGGTTTTTGATATATATGGCACCCAGCCCTGAAGAACTATTATCTGAGTTTAGAAACTGTTTTGGATTCATCTTTGTCTGTAGATATAGCTTGAACTTTCCCTTTTCACCAATGGTTTCAACATCAGATTGACTTCTCAATTCAAAGTAAAATGAAACTCTCTTTGGATCAACAACCACAGCAGAACTTGATTTCATATGCCTATTCCAAAAGTTATTCTTTTTAGGTTTGACATATTCGACATTCTGTCCCTTTTCGTTGTTTCCAACTGCAACAATCTCTGGAATCTTTTCAAAAGTGATAAGTTTTGATTTGGCACTAAAAGCAGAGCCAGTAAAAATGACCTTTGGTTTATACTTGATATTATACTTAGCAGTGATATCACCCTTTATAGAATTTCTTGCAATGTTAACTTCAATAAAATAATGGATGGAAGCACTAGCATCGAAACCTTCACATATAACAGAAGGCGGAAGTGGCACAACATCAGCAGTTGAATCAGCATCAGTTTTTTTGTCAAATTTAAAGGTTGTTGTACTTGGAAATTGGAATGTAAATGGATACTCATATTTTCCTGGCGTTAAGCTGTATGATGAAGCTTGTTGAACTTGTGCAACATTTGAAGGTGGAAATACAACACAAGACAAATCCATTAAAAGGTCATGCTCATATAAAGTAAGTTTTGTGCTATCAAACCCATTCGAGGAGACAATTGTATCAAGCCGGCCCTTCAATGATACTGTAATATTCTCAACGTTAAAGTCTTTAAGTACGGTGATCCTGGTGGTTCCTTTGACAAGATCATTGTTGTTATACTCAGGCCTTTGGGGATCTAAAAGAACTTCAACTTGTACTGGTGGTGACATGAATTTATAATTTATTTGATGACAGATAATATTCTAATACCACTAAGTTAGTACTAATGGAAGTTATTGTTCTTGTTCAACTAGTGTCATTGTTCATTTTATAGGACTTCCTAAAACGCCAAGACAAACGCCGCATCAGGGTCTTTTTGATTGGATGTCATATTGTTCAATAACAATATAAAGTACACTTGAAGTGGTTGCAATTCAATAAATATATCATGATTCATTGATCAAATTTATTATTTATTATTATTTTCATTTGACATTTTAAACAACTTACAAGATTTCACTGTTCAGTGTTTTACTTTAGTCTTTAGGAGTCATGACTCATCTAGCTTTTAAGAATCTGGGTATGCCATTGCTGAGATGCCAAATGTTTAACAATTATGATTTATGTATCATTGCAGTAGTAATACTCTTTTAAAACCATACAACAGGGGTGTTTCCCATTGTATTCATTAGCTGCTGTGAAACAAGATAAACCATTTTCTGGATTTTGTAGAGAGGTTAAGCATTGATCATCAATAAATTTAGTAATGTTAACAATTGAAATTGTAAAATTTGGAATGACTCGTTTTGCATGCAAATGAATTAAAGAGCTCAATGACTTTACCAACTCACCATTATCTTTATCCCAGTTACTGGTAACATTCATATCCTTTTGAGATGTTCTATAATATTGATCCAGGAAAAAACACCCTATTGTGCTATTGTTACAACTTTTCAAAAAATCAGCCTCTTTATAATGACGCAAAGTAAAACAATCAATGGAGATGGGAGGCAGGAGGCTTAGAACACAACGCTTGAGCAAAGTGACTTTAATCAATTGTAGATCCTGAGGTGCATTGATAAAAGTGAAATACTTCTTGATGAGTGGCTTGATTTTGTGAATGATTCTTGTTTTTTCCTTCAGTATTATTTTATTGATTTTGCGACAAAGAGCAGACGATGATATTGATGTTGACAAATTTAGTATGCGAACATGAAATGATTGAACTAATTTTAATCGCCCCTTGTTCTTTAAAGCAGATAACAACCTGGAAAAGGTTACTATATCAGTTATAATAGAAACATTATCATAACACCTTTCTTTTCTTTTCAATTCAAAACATGCATCTTTAATTAAAGAACAAGTCATTTCATCAAAATCTTGAGATACTGGAATCAAAACCCAAATGTGAAAATATATCTGTGATAAAACTAGGGATGATATCCCTTTACACACAGTCAACAACGAAAATAGATTGTCACGTTTATAATCATTTTCAGGATAATCCAAATATTGACAAATTTCATGAATGACACTATCTGGCAAACGATCAAGCATCACTTATTTAGATTGAGCTCAAATATACATATACAGCCACTCAGTCAGTGAGCATGACTACAATCATAACAGCTATCAGCTTAATTAGCAGTATAAAACAATATGTATATATTTTATTATTATATTATGGCAATCATCTCAATGCGAGATCTCATGAGCTATTTATTTATATAGTTAGTTTTTCCTTGAACAGTTGAGAAACTTCTTTCACGGCATCGTTAACACCGGCTGGCTTGTCACCCATACCTTGGACGACATTACCTTTACCACCAGCCTTACCACCGATGAATTGAGTAGCATGCTTAGCCAGATCAGAGGCATTGATACCCTTAGCAATAGCATCATCTGAAATGTAACAACCATGCGCAACCTTGTCGGACTTACCAGTGAAAATGTAGATAGACTTTGCTGGTTTGTCCTTCTTGATAAAGTTGATTGCTTCAGTGATAGCCTTAGCGTTGGAACCAATGTCAACGTGGGTAACAAAGAATGGAGATTCTTCATTTTCCTTAAAGTATTCCTTGACAGCATCCAGAGTCTTCTTGGATTCAGCCTTTTGGATGGTCTTAACTTGTTCCTTGAAACTCTTGTCAACAGCGTTGAACTTGTTCTTCAACTCATTCTTAGACAATATAGAGATGGACAATTGACCCAACTTAACACCCAATTCCTTCAACTTCTTTTCCTTCAATGGACTGAATTCCAGCTTGGAGACGTTTTCTAATTCATGTTCGTATTCTTGAGCAATTCTTTGGACATCATGAGCATCAGTACCAGTAACAGCAACAATACGTCTAATACCCTTGGCAATACCAGATTCTTCAATGATGACGAAATCCTTGATATCACTAGTCTTAGCAACATGAGTACCACCACAGAATTCGATGGACAATTCATGCCATTTGTGATTTTCTGGAGCCTTCAACAAGTCTTCAACTGGTGTACCAATAGAAACAACTCTAACTGGATCTGGGTATGTTTCACCAAAGACAGCACGAACAGAGAAAATAGACTTTGCGGTTTCTAATGGAACATCCTTAGCGTAAACAACCAAGTTCTTCTTGATTTCATCATTAGCAATCTTTTCAACCTTGGCAACTTGGTCCAAAGTCAAACCTTGCTTGTTGGAGAAATCAAATCTCAATTTTTCTGGAGCAACTAAAGAACCCTTTTGATGAACATCTTCACCCAAAACTTCTCTCAATGCAAAATTCAAAATGTGAGTAGAAGTATGGTTGTTTCTGATTGGCCAACGACGTAGTTCATCGTAGGATGCAATGACGGCATCACCAACCTTCAGAGAACCATCCGCAATTCTACCAGTGTGGAAGACGTAACCAGCGTATTGTTGGGTGTTTTCAACGTTGAATTCAGACTTACCGTCAATAACGATCTTACCAGTATCGTATTCTTGACCACCTTGTTCAGCGTAGAATGGAGACTTGTCCAAAATGATACCATAGTCCTTAGATGCGTCTTCGATAGATTGAACAAATTCAGAGCCATCGTAAATGGCCAAGATCTTGGATTCAACGTTTTCAAACCCATATTTGAAAGAATCATCAGTCTTTGGAACCTTGATATCACTCAAATGACCCAAAGCGTGAACATCCAACTTAACCAAAGTGGTACCCTTAGATTTACCACCAGCCTTAGAAGCTTCGTAACTTTGAATTCTAGCCTTTTCGAAACCTTCATTGTCAATCTTCAAACCAGCTTCTTCAGCCATCAAAGTGGTCAAATCAACTGGGAAACCATAAGTGTCGTATAATCTCCAGACATCTTTACCATTCAAGGTCTTGTCACCCTTCTTGGCAACTTCAGCGTATTGTTCAAACAACTTTTCACCACGGTCCAAAGTTCTGGAGAAAGAAGCTTCTTCTTCATCCAAGATTTCAAATAGAGTGGTTGGATCTTTAGACAATTCTGGGAAGATATCTTTAACTTGTTCAATCAAAGTTGGTGCCAATTGGGAGAAGAAGTTACCAATTGGGTAGTTGAAGTACTTACGAGCGTAACGAGCACCTCTTCTCAAGATACGACGCAGAACATAACCTCTACCTTCATTGTTTGGAACACCACCATCAGCAATAGCAAATGACAAAGTACGAACATGATCAGCCAGGACTCTGTAAGCGGTATCAACACCATCTTTATCTTCAGCGCCAAACTTACCAGTGTAATCACGAGCACCGGTGATTTCTTGGATTCTCTTAAATAGAGGTTGGAAAACATCAGTATCATAGTTAGAAGTAACATCTTGCAAGATGGAAACCAATCTTTCAAAACCCAAACCAGTATCAATGTGCTTAGCTGGCAATGGCTTCAAGGAACGATCAGCTTCTCTGTTGAATTGCATAAACACATTATTCCAGATTTCCAAAACGTTTGGATCATCTTCGTTAACCAAGCTAGCGGCGTTTCTACCACCAATTCTATCATAATGGATTTCAGAACATGGACCACATGGACCTTGGTCACCCATTTCCCAGAAGTTATCCTTGACAGAACCAGGCAAGATGTGATCATCAGCAACACCAACAGATTTCCATAGTTCCTTAGCTTCCAAATCTGGTTCCAAACCAGCAGCTTCATCACCACCAAAGTAGGTAACGTACAATCTATCTTTTGGCAAACCGTAAACCTTGGTCAACAATTCCCAAGAGTATTCAATAGCTTCCTTTTTGAAATAATCACCAAAGGACCAGTTACCCAACATTTCAAAGAAAGTGTGGTGATAGGAATCTCTACCAACATCTTCCAAATCGTTATGCTTACCACCAGCTCTGATACACTTTTGGGAGTTAACAGCTCTCTTCAAGTTGTAGAAGTCAGAGGAAGGGTCGACAGTACCTAGGAAGATTGGTTTATATTGGTTCATACCAGCGTTTGCAAACAACAAAGTTGGATCATCGTATGGGATAACAGATGAAGAAGGAACAAAGGTGTGACCACGTTCCTTAAAGTATTCCAAAAAGGTGTTACGCACCTAGATATATAACCATTTGTTAGTATATGCCTATGGTATCAATTGTTATCAAAGACTTAAGCGCCGCCACCTTGATGTTGTAACTCAGCGCTAAAAAGAGTTTGATGGGTGTGATGAGATCTGTCACTTACCTTTTGTGCTGGCCATTCTTGGTGAGAAGACATGTTTCTATTATAAATCTTGTGAGCAGAGATCTTCTTGTAGCTTAAACGAATGGGAAGTATTCTGTTCAAACCAAACGATTTCATATAACCAGACAAGAGTATGTGTTGTAATATTTTCTTTTCAAAGTTGATGATTGATGATACCAATTTGTCGTGTTTTTTCAAAAAGCAAAAAAAAGATTTGAATGGAGAGGAGCGTGACAGCATTTACGCTGAAAATTTAGGCGGGTGTTGCCTCTAGGGGTATTTTCTAAGGAGATAAAATGGATGAAAGGAAAAACACAGACAGAAACGGAGATATTGTAGGGGGATTGGTGATGCGTAAATTTCAGAACGAATAATGATTCATCAAGTACATATAACAAAGACATCAGGTTCAATAATCTACCCAATTACAGTGCAAGAGATCATGTAAGATAAGAACTGGATAGTCTCCAAGAGTCAAGACTCAAGTTCAATGAAATTTCAATGGCAATAGGTCATTGGTACTTATGGACTACAGTATCTCAGTAGATCTCATCAGATATGTTGAATGATGCCATGATGTTGGTTAATCAATGCCCGAAAGCATTCATCTTGAACTCAACAAATTATAGGCCAAATGATAAACTGTCGACCTTTGACAAACGACAAACATAGAATTTACGATCCAGATTCCATTATCCATATCAAATTCTTCGCTTTCATTAATCTAATATCTACAACTTACTACGTAGTACTAGTTCTATACTCAAAATATGTTACTAATCAATTAGTCATATTACCCGTTTTTCTTTTTTCTTTCTTCAGTTCTTCAGCCAAGCGAAGGGGGACGGGGAAAGCCAGGCAGAACTTTATTAGAGGGCCCAGCCAAGCTTCTTTCCAAGACTGCTAAGAGAATTAACTGAATGCTAAATTTAACAATAGCAGACAGAATAGAGGTACTAATTAAGTCCATAGATAGATCATCAATCATAGCCAATATCACCAGTTACTCATTGTATGACTGTCTCACTATCAGCCTCTTCTGCTTAGTAGTACTTACCAGCACTTGGTCACAGGAAATACAGCCCAGTTTTCTATATAAGAGGTTAAAACCGATGAACCCTGCAGGAATGTGTGGTGGACTTGAAACGACAACAAATTTTTATTTCAACTTGTCTTTATAATAAACTATTCATACCCTTGATAGTACATAGATAGATATAGACAGAACAAAGATACAATTAATGACATCTATACCGTCCACCAACACAGTCGATAAAACAACAAGCGATATAGCAAACACCAGTGATGCTGACTCTTTAAAACTAGAAGAAAAGCAAATAGATGAACAACAACAACATAACAACGACAATGAACTCTCAAATGTCAACAGTGCTGCAACTGAACCAATCATCCCAACAACCTCACAAACCGAATCTTACAGAAGAAACAAATTCACAAGAATTAAAACAGCTCCTGTGTTAGGTAAACAAGAAGAAGTCAAGATCCCAGTTTCCCTTTTGACCAAGAAACCAAGTGTTAAAGTTGAGGCCAATGTTTTTTATTCATTCTTAAACTCTTGTAATGCAATCAAGGACCAAATAGTTGATAAAACCTTCCAAAGAACAGACTTCATCTTTGACTGGTGGTGGAACTTGGGTATTGTCAAATATTTCAACACACACTATGCTGCATGGGAAGACAAATTCATCATTGGGTATATCCTTCAAGTTTTGCGTTGTTTCTTGAACACAAGAGCAATCTTCTTCTTGCCATTTTTCCCTATTGGTATCGTTTTTTATAAGAGGGAAAATGATATCTTGGCTGTCGTGTTTTTATTTCTTGCATTAATGTATTTTGCTAAAGTGTTGAGTAATACAACTGAATGGGCTGCTGAGCATTTTGGTCCTGTTATTGGGTCTTTATTAAACGCAACTTTTGGTAACTTGGTTGAATTGATCATTTCCGGTACAACTGTTTCTAAAGATGATGCAACTTTGACAATCACCTCTCTAATTGGTTCAGTTGTCTCAAACAATTTGGTTGTTACTGGGTCTTGTGCATTTTTTGGTCGTCTTGAAGGTGCTCAACTAACTTCTAAAAAAACAATCACCTCACATTTGGTTTACTTCGTCTGTGTCACTTTGTTGTTTTGCATGATGACTGGTATCCAAATGTTTGGTAATTATAACCCAAGTATTGAATTTAGAATGAACTTGTCACAAGCTGCTGCTGCCCTAATCTTTATTAATTATTTGGTTTATTTGGTCATGAACACACATGAAGAATTCAAACATTTAAAAGTCAAGAGTGCTGAAAAGAAGAAACATGATGAAGAAAATGCAAGTGATGATACAAGTGATTCAGACTCAGACTCAGACTCAGATTCCGATGATGAAAATGATTCAGGTTCAGATAAAGAAAAGGAGTTTTTACCATCTCCAGCTGTTTGCTTTGGTGCTTTGGCATTATCTGTTGCTGGGTTAGGTCCAACTGCAAACTTCTTTGTTGAATCATTAAAGGACTTAACGGACGGTAAACCAATTTCCAAGGTTTTCATTGGTATGATTATCTTGCCATTAGCTGGTTCGTTACCAGAACATTTGTCTGCTGTTACTGGTGCTTATAGAGGTGATATGGATCTTGCCATGAATCTGAGTATTGCCAGTAGTAACCAAGTCATTGGGTTTGTCTTGCCAATCATTCAATTCATCAGTTCAAACTATCCTTCAACAAAATTCACTTTTTTCTTTGATACTTACATCTCTATTTATTTATTTGTTACAGCTTTTGTTACATCCATTTGTATGATTAATGGTATGCTTTATGGTATCAATATCTTCCATGGTGTTCTGCTGTTGTCCACATTCGCTTTTATCACCTTTTTGACTTTTATGATTGCTTGATAGTGTGTTTTATAGAATAATATATCTTTTAATAGTACCCTGAATAATAATATATTAGAATAATAGTTTAGTTTAGTAGAAGAGAGTCAGAGGTTATATTTCCGAGGGTTTGTTTACATTTTGGTCGGAATTGTAGAAATCATCAAAATTTAGAAACGCGTTTTAAACTGAATATTAAAACAACTTCAGTTAACAGAAGTAATTAAACCAAGTTATATATAAATGTCAAAACAACCACTAGCGGGACGCAGAAAGTCTGTGTTTACCCCAAGCATAAACAACAACACAAACTTCAATGAGGCCTCGGCACAAGCTATAGAACTGGAAAGACTAGAGCAAGAAATCACATTGACACTACAACATATTGATAAATCATTTGCTAAATCACATCGAATTATAAACGATAAACTTATTCCTATTGTGAAGAACTACCATGCATCTTCGAAAAAGATTTGGACAGGGGTTAATTTTTGGAAGAATTTTTTGGAAACAAGTGCTAATGTTGAACTTCGAGGGTATGAAGAAGCTGTTGATGCTGCACAGTTACAATCAGATGGAAATGAAGGTGTTGGTAACCCTTTGAATACCACAACTCCACAGGCAGAGAAACAGAAACAGAGACAAAAACAGAAGGATATTTATGACGAGAACTTGGATCATGAAATGTCCATGAATGAACAATTGAGTCCCGTCAAGACAGATCAACATTTGGCAGAATCCACCCAAACAAATCCAATCATGCCTAAAATGGTACAGAACAAAGTTGCAACAGAGTTTGATACAACAGATTCTATATTACCACCTGTTCCACAGACTGCAAACATTTCTACAACTACTACTGGCACTGGTACTGCCGTGCAATTGCAATCTTCACCAACATTACAACAAGATGTTGTAGTTCATAACAACTTGGATTCCAATTATAAACTACAAATGACTCCAAAGAAGTCCAAAAGACAACCCATTGTGAATTCTGTGACACCAAACAAACCTGCAAACAAGAAGAGAAAATCCATTTATGCAGCTAAATTTGATTCATCTCCATTTGACCTCCCTCCTCCAAAATTACAATCAGAAATCTCACTATCACCACTTAAGACACCAACTAAACGCTCATCAATTGCAAGCAAGCATGCTGAAGATGGTGAAACACAGAGGTTCCCAAACACTCCTAAATATACTGCGATGAGAACTCCCGGAGGTGATATCAATGGTGTGAATTCTTTACTTGACGATTCAGAAGAACCTAATATCTCTCCACCAGTGACCATCAACTTTGCCACATTAAAAAACAATGGGAAGGAAGCTGCTGCTAGTATAGTGCAGAATATACTTGAAGATGTCAGTGGGATTAATGATAGTGTTGATGACAAGAAACTTGAAGGAGAGGATCTAGATACGTATTTGGACAAAGAAAGACCAAAGGATAAGGAATCGGAGGACTGGTCTGAATAATAAACAGAATACGTCTTTACCATGATTATAGTCTCTTTGTAGTGATAGTAATGATAATGCTTACTCAGCCATCTAAAATTTTTTAAAAGAAATATCCGATTCCCGAATAACGTCAAATTTATTGGAGTTGATCAAAACACAAAGATTTACATTTCAACCAAGTTTAACAGATGGGTAACGTGATGAGTGCTAGTTTTGCTCCTGAGTGTACTGAGGCCAAGAAGGAGTATGACGATTGTTTCAACAATTGGTACACAGAAAGTAAAGAACAAACCAGTTTCATCAAAATTAGACATGTTGCATATTAACAACCTTTTTAGAATTCTTAAAGGGGAAGAGTTTATATAACGAATGTGAAGACTTGTGGCATGACTATAAAGCCTGTGTTGATGTATGTTTATTTTTATTTATACATCTTTTTATTGTTGTTGTTGTTGTTGTTTTATTGCCATACTAACTGACGTGTTATAGATGGCTTTGATTAAACAAGGTATCCTACCAGCATTGGATGAAGCTCGAGAAGAAGCCCCATTTGAACAGGGTGGTGCTATACAGGAGGATAAGGGAAAGAAATAGGCTTTTTGCTATATGAAGAACTGCCATGTGGTTATCATTATTATTGGTATTACTTGTATTTAAAAAGACATGAAAGGTTTTGATCCTATCCTATAAGAAGATTAGTTTGGTTCTTACTCTGTACATATTAACTATAAAGAAATCATCTTTTCGTGGACCAATCACATCACAATATGTAGATTACATTGATTGCAATTAGTTGGTGTTCCATTGTTAATATTAATCTGATTGGAAGCCCAAAGAAGAAAACCATACAAAACATTAAGCACTTGTACCATCAGGGTGTAATAACTAATGTGTATATTCTGAGAATCTGATCTCTGAACTTGTGTATTATTAGTTACACATAGTAATAATAAGAGACCTCGCAATCTCTTACTTTGTCACATTTACGATTACCTATAATCAAACTTAAGAAGTGCTCCCCGAGCAAAAGATCAAGTGGCAGAGAAACACAGCATGTTCTGAAACTTACCAAGTATATCCATCATCCTTACACATCAGTGGTGGCCACTGGCCACTATGACTGTATGACTGTAATAATAGCGAGTCAAGTGCTAATACTTACCAGTTCTTATCTCTATATGTAAAACATCGCTGGCCACTAACTAATCCAGCTCTAAAGGTTGTCTTACTTCAAATGCCATTATGATCCACCAACAAGTATATAAAGAGAAGAAAGGAATGGAATGATAGGGCAATGGATTCAATAATAAATATTCAACCACTATTAGCACTACAATGTCTGCTCCAACTACTATTAACACTGCAACTATAACCTTGAACACCGGTGACAAAATCCCACAAGTTGGTTTGGGTACTTACTTATCTGATGCTGATGACTGTTACACTGCTGTCTTACATGCTCTGAAGAACGGTTACAGACATATTGACACTGCTGCTGATTACCAAAATGAAGGTCAGGTTGGTCAAGCCATTAAGGACTCTGGTGTTCCAAGAGAAGAAATATTTTTGACTACAAAACTATGGGCCACTGCTGCTTCTGACCCAGCTGGTGCTTTGGATAGAGCTTTGGAGAGATTGGGGCTGGATTACATTGATTTGTTCTTGATTCATTTCCCACCACGTCTAAACACCAGATTCTTGAAAGATGATCAAGTTGTTGATTTCCAATATCCATTGAATGAAAAGGGCCTAAGAGATATCGATATGGACTGGAAGGTTTCTCAAACTTGGAGTCTAATGCAAAAATTGGACAAGAAGAAGACCAAAAACATTGGTGTTTCAAACTTCTCCATTAACAACTTGAAGGAGATCTTGAGTGCTCCAGATTTCAAGATCAAACCAGCCGTTAACCAAGTTGAAGTCCATCCATTGTTACCACAAGAGGAATTGATCAAATGGTGTACTGAAAATGACATTGTCATTGAAGCTTACTCTCCATTGGGTACTGCTGAGTCTCCATTGTTCAAGCATCCAGTTTTAGAAGAAATTGCTAAAAAGTATGGTGTTTCCAGTGCCCAAGTCATGTTGAACTGGGGTGCATCTAGAGGTTATGTTATTTTGCCAAAATCCATCAAACCTGCAAGATTGGATCAAAACTTGGTTACTTTTAAACTGGACCTAGAAGATATTGAGAAGGTTAACCAAATCTCTGTGAAGGAAGGTACTCAAAGATTTATCCATCCAAAGTGGGAGCCATATCCATTGTTTGAATAGATGGTGTATAGCACTGTATATACTATATAGATAATACTACATCATCCCCCAACACACTATCAACCATACTGTATATTCCGTTTAATAAGCCATCTCGATAGAAAGATTCGGAGAGATTGTGACAGGCTTAATTTCTTAATTTAAATAACAAGTGTTGTTCACTATCAATAGCACGTATTCTCCAGTAAACAATAGGAATCCTTTTATCTTAGACAAGATCTCTGGGTTTCAGTAATACAAGTTATTAAATCAAATCAAAGTTATATCTCATATACGTAGTTATAAACAGTGTTTCTGTTTACATTCTATTTTACAATATTCTTTCTTGTGTAGGGTTACACCTAACACAAGATTAATAAAATGTTTCCGATACAAAATTATAAACACCAACATCACCACCAACTCACAGTCAAAAGTGCAGAATGGACAACAATAGACTTCCGATACCACAATCACCATTCGTCTCCATGATGGTGAGTGACAACAGAAGTTCCCCTTTCCCGCAGTACAACCAGTTGAGTGATCAGCGAAGCAACAATAAGCGTTCGTATCCAGATGACACAAGCAACAACAACAATAACAACAATAGTAATAACAGCAGTGCTAATAACGATAATAACAATACCACCATGCGCATGAGGGTGAAGAAAGCATGTGATCGGTGCAAAAAGCAAAAGACAAAGTGTGACGGTGAGTTCCCATGTGCTACATGCTCAAGACATGGTCGTCATTGTGAATATTCAACTCCAGCTGCCGTTGCTTCAAATGCAAAACTTGACTATGATAGAAAAAAACATGCTGCTAAAAAGCCTGAAGAGTTGAAGAATTCAAGCAGTTATATTCAATATTTGGAGAGTAGAATAAGAAATTTGGAAACTCAATTGGCCGAAGGTGGTGTTTCAATATCAAGTGATTATAACAATGAAACATTTAATAGAAATTTGTTTGCATTCTCAAGAGACAAGTATAGAGTCATGAGAAGGTATCAAAATTTATTACCATATGAAGTTGGAAAGAATATCTATGATTCCTTGGATGATACTGATCGTGAAGGATTGATCATTCCTAGAATCCAATTTTATGGCTGGAACATGTCTGGTTTACATTATTTAAAACAACGCAAATTACCACCATTTGAGGCCCATATCGATTTATCCACAGATTTAGATCTTGCCAATTGGTTGGTTGTTTTCTTCATGGAAAAGATTAACCCATTATTTTCAATCATTCATGAAAACCTTTTCCGAGAACAATACCAAAATTATGTTACAAACGTTAACAATGCTAATCATAAAGAAGAATCCACAACAAGATTATTCACATCCATATTATATCTGATATTTGCCATTTCAATAAGATTTGGCGAAAACCATCCAGAATTACCACCTTTATTGAAATCAAAACTATACCCAGGCCTTGAAGAAAAACTATTTGATTCTGCCCATGAAGTTGTTGAAAAATTATCTTTTGAATGGCAATCATTTGAACTGATACAGAGTTGGATCCTGATTACATTATACTTGAGAACATCCCATAGACAAAACTCATCCTGGTTTTCATTGGGTGCAGCAGTACGCATGTGTAAAGGTATGTCATTGAACCTGAACAGAATCCCAGAAGTGTTTTCCAAAAAGCCTTATGAACAAGTGAAAGTGAAACGTATATTTTGGCTGGTATACACCTGGGATAGAATCTATGGATTTCAGAGTGGGAAGAATTTTGACATCACTGATGATTTAATCAATATTTCAATGCCGGATTGGGATGGAGATGAAGATGATGATGGATGGTTGCAACAGCCTGCTTTAGCAATGATTAAATTGGCTGACATTGTTGGAAAAATTCAAATATTCATGTTGAATCCATTGCAGACTGGGTTATATAACCAGATCAAAAGGGATTTGCGTAAATGGGAAAAGGAAGCTCTTAAAATTGAAACTGGTGATCAATTGATGCTTGATCAATTATGGTTAACTTATCATGATGTGTATCTAAGTTTCCATAACAAGTGCTTATTCAAACTTTTGGATAGAAAAGTTACAAATGAGGATGATAATGATTTTGAAAACTTGTTGCGTCATTCTTCAGAAGTGCTGAAGATTTTCAACAGAGTGGAAAGTCATGGTTTGTTATGTATTCCATGGTGGTTGAATCTATCATTGTTGTTTAACCTGGCTTTAATTGACATTATGATGATAAACTCTGGGTTGTACAGAGTTGAATGTCAGCACAATTTGAACTGTTGTATTAAATTTTTAACATTATTACAGGACAAAACTGGTATGGCTAAAGAATGTTTATGGGCATTGAAAATGTTAAACCATATGGTGGTGATAAGACTACAATGCTCCATTAAAGAATTAGAGTCTATTGGAATTGATCATGGGTCTGATCAGGTTAATAAAGTCAAGTTTTTACAATTTGGTAAAGTTGATGAAAAGAGAGCGCAAGAAGTTGGTTCCACTTCAGACCAACAGCAGCTCAATGTCAATAATGTTAATGACATGAATAGTAACAATAATGTTGTTGATGAACAGTTGCAAGGTATTTATGCTCCACCAGAGATTGATGAAGATTTATTAGGGAATCTAAGATGGTTTGACCAATGGATGTCAGAATTGACGACATAAATAAAATCATTAAATAAAAATACTTTTATGACTAATATACAAAATAAAGAACTCCCCAAAATAAACAAAATATAATACAATATAGAAGAAACCAGTTTTAAGCAGAGGTTGAAGCTTCCATCTTCTTCTCAAGTTGTCTGGATCTTTCAAAGTATAAATTAGGATGTGTGATTTCAGTTTGTGCGTCTTTATCCAATTGCTTCTTATGCAGTAGTTCAAACACTTTAGTACAAGCATTGGTGTATTTCCCTTGTGAACTGATATCCAAGATAGAAACAACATCTTGATTATCAACAATCCCCATGTCATGTAATTGATTACTCAAAGCATCTGGAGATAAATCTCTATATGGACACCCATGGAATTCACCACGTTGAGGTCTTGGTTTAGACAAGATTGTCTTACAATCCCATGGCTTGTAATTAATTCTAGCACCTTCTTTACCGTAAGTGTGTCTGATGTTATACTTGTATTCTTTGTTAAACTTGTCCAAAGTCATGTTACCATTGGCTGTGAATTCTTGAGACCAAAACTGTAGAGCATCATCTAATGACAACCCGATACCCTTTAGGAACAGTGAGAACTGTTGTCTTGCAGTGTATTTCAAATGATGAGTTGAAGTTAACCCACCCATCAAATTACTAGCACACATTGGGAAATGCTTGGTGATCTTTTTGGAAGTGACTGAAGCTGCATTGATTTCATTATCTGGATCTAAAGAGTTGAAATCATCAACGTTGTAGTTTGTCAAAGAGTAACCAGTACTCAAGTGTGTCAAGATTGGCAATAGTCTATCGTCTTCATCCAATCTAGGCAATGCATGTGATGTTTTGATCAAGTCTTGAGAAAGTTGTTGTTGAAACTCATTGCATAGCAAGTTTAATTGTTGGAATTGTGGAACATATGCCAAACCCTTATGAATATAAATACAACGTTGAGAAACAAGATCAGTGACAAATTCAAATGGAATCTTGATGAAACTTTCCTTTTCAAAGAAATTCTTTTTAGCTGGGTCATCTTGTAGATTCAATTGATATGACAGTGATGGTGAGATTGAATTATATAATTCATTTGAGATTTGAGATTTTTCCTCTGCAGAGATATATTCCCATGGTAAATTCAACGATTTGATAAATTGTTGTTGTTCAGAAATTGTTAAATCATTAAATCTTATTTTAAACAAGATGATTTCAGATTTTAAAAACTTGTCTCTTAATTCTTGACTTCTGCAAAAGCATAATCTTAGAATGAAATGTGAATAGTGATCCTTCTTACGCTCTTTAACCAACTTCTCTATAGGGTTAGCAGCGTTGTCTGAAGACAATGGTAACAAGTTACTCAACATTGGTTTAACAATTCCTTCAATTTCCTTATATGGTTTATTTCTCACCAAGCAAGACTCAATTTCCCCCAAGATCTTAATTCTGTCAATGGCCCAAGTTTCAAACTCATCTAGTGTGATTTCACCAACAGGAGGAGACTTGTAAAAAGATAGTTTGTTGTTGTAGATGGTTTCATATAGGGCTTTATCATTAGATGAACCAACAATTAAACCACTTTCAAAGTTTTTTCTACCAGCAGTTCTTCTTTTGGCTTGTCTGAACATCTTTTTAACACTTCTATTGTCTCTTCTAGATGTCTTGATCCTTGATGGAACCAGCTATATTGAAAGTATGTTAAAAACTCTAAAGATTCAATTTTGTATATGGAAACGCGTATAACTGGAAAGCGCGTCTATAATGTAAGGTTACCCTACTGACACGTTCAAAATATTATCACGTGGAATTCACGTGAGTTTACTGAAATGTGGAAGCTTCAGTAAATTGTAGTGAATAGGAATATGAGTAAAAGATTTCAAGAAACGAATTAACCAATATTATTCTAGTAGACCTAAGTCAGTAAGTAAACAATATGTTAATACAATAGTTTCAAATATCAATCTCTCTCTTAGTTTCTTTCTTCTATATACTTATGAAGATAACTTGTTTTACAAACGAATGAAATAACCCCTTAAAATAAGTTAGGTAAGCAATGAATAATCAACCCAATAATAATAAACGAAAGTGGTGAGAAGTTAGAACCACAGAAATTGTAATTCTTGAAAATTCATTTCATGACTATTCTACATGGATCTGCGTTGTTTTACATGCGAAGTTCTAACTTCCACAGCAAAAGTATACGAGTTGCGTGGATTTCAATTCAAGAATCAAGAATCAGATCATCTTTTGTGAAGCGAGAAGTGAGAATTTCTGTATGTTTGTTGTATACCTATATCAAGTTTCAACCGACCATATTCCCTGAATCCATGCTATATCATGAAACAAGAATGCGATGACTGAATGAATAGTGTGTTTGCAGTGCTTTGAAATACATAAATATGTACCTGTATTGAAGATTCAAGAATATGGAGTATAATCTAGATCGACTCTCAAGAACTAGTAGTACTAGCATGATGGCATCTGTCCTGCTTCCTTCTCTAGCAGCAATACTTACAAATGCATACATTCACTGAAATGAGGTACACTGTACTACCTAGACTCTAGAGGCTAGTAGTAGTAGTATCAGGATTCAGGAACTCTCAGCTCTGTAGACTGTCACCTGTGTGTTTAAAACCTCAAACTCAAAGTTGTATATCATGTGTACTTTAGTCTAAATTACATATATCCACCGATATGTTCTACTTCTCATTTATGTATGTTGTACATGTACACATAGAATAAACTGAGCATCACAAAGAATCAAGATACTTTAACTAATGCATAATACATATACATATGTAGAATAATTAGAAGGATGTGATTAATCATTGATGCGAGATGATTTTACTGTACCTAGTACCTACTACTACCAACTTCCAAGTGTAACAGGATAGGATCTAACGGTACTTGGAACTCGGGTTGTTCATCAAAGTAAATAAAGGTTCAAAAGGATCAAATTGAATTCAAACATTCCCAAGACTATTTACTTTACTGTCTAAGAATCAGATATATATTTACAATCGATGTATCGGACTGTGCTACTTGTAGCCTAGGTAATATTTGAGAGCTGTTCTGAATCTCTTGCGAAAGTTCGACTGAAACTGAAATTGAAACGTCTGGCTAGCTATAGTGCTAGTATTGTGTTTGTGTTTGATTGAACTGTTCTGTGTCCATGTATATCAATCACTGTAAGAACAAACGATTCAATAGTAAAACAATCGAATGATTTGCTTGTTTCTGGGGTAGAATAATAAAGCATTCTCTTATAAGTTATCATATCGTTTATGTTTGGTAAATGCCATGAAAGAAGATATGAAGTGCAAGAATTCATGTACATATGTACGTACTACATCTGGGCCTTGGGCCCTGGGTTTGTGGAATTAGTGATTCCACCCATATGGTATGGACTCTGGAGTACACTAGAATCCTGTTTTTTAAGTTTTGAATACTATTGATCTAATTAATTGGGACCTGGTTAGTGGTTATATTCTGTAGTCAATGGTGGTGGTACTAGTAGTACAGTGTACTACATAGTAGTAGTGTATGTATGATAGATCATAGTATGTAATGTATGGCCTTAAACATGCCATGCCCCAATCACCTGCGTACATGTAACAGCACTGGCATTATAACACTTGAATAGATTCTGGAAAGATGAATGGAGATTGGACAATGGATAGGCAAAAAACTACATTCATTACATCTATGATCTCGCTTGAATATCATTTCTACTGTAAATTTAAAACGCAATTGGTATTTCACTGATCTTGAGTCTTGACTTCTTTGCCTTTGGTAATCTAGATTCTACATTACAACTACATATGTAATCATTTACATCTACAAATTACAAGTGTAAATTAGCATGTAACATGATGAAACGTCTGTTTTTTGAACGCTCAACGTACCCCTGATTCCTGTCAGGATCTTGATTCAAAATGATAACCGGATCATGAGGAATCAGGATATGTTAAACCGAACTGTTATATAAAACTTATGTTACAGTAGTAGACTGCAATAGTTAATAGAGCGTAGATACCAAACTGTAGAGTGTAATTGCCGGTGACCACTAAAGAATTTCTGAATCTTGATGTAATTTTTGAAGTTACAATTTCTGGTTCTTCAAGGCCCAGATCTCACTAGTCACACTACATAGGGTGTGCTGTGACGTTATGTATGTAACATTGCATATCACATGCTTTGAATTGCATTTAAATGCGTTAAAAAATGCTGATCTCCTGTTAGTTTAACAAGCTTCCAGGACTTCCATCGTTTGAGATTCATATTTATAAAAATTACTAATAAGGGAGGGAAATCGATTCTGTTTAGAAATGAGTACTCTGTGTTGTAAAGCTTGAACGCTATTAATTAATATTGGTTATGAGCATTTGTTACTTTTCGCTCTCTACCTCACTTACATATGTAGCATTCTATTTCTGCAAGCTTGCTTTGTCGATCTGCAAACTAAATGGCGCTTTTGTTCTTCTTGGTTGCAACTTAACTTTAACTGAAGTCACTCATATCTTTGTATCTGTCGCAAGCGCATGACTAGTTTTTTTACCAGCAGGTGTCTCATGAAAGTTTGAAACTCACCGCAGTAGCTTTGCGTGAAACACAGAAACAAACCGCATTGATGATGAGACCCTGGGGATTGGACATAAAGTTGAAGATACACATGCTTTACATACTTTGCGTTGAATCTGATACATATTTTCACAAATACAATTGAACACATACCCAAATACAACACTAAAAACATTCCCTTTTGCAAATCTTTGCTCTGTTTCCACTTGCCCAACAAAATAAAAAGAAATAAACAAACTTTTCATGGTTTTGTATTTTTGGCCTATATGTGTGGTCCTTACTAAAAAAGCTATGATGTTGCATTCAACTGCATGTAATCCACATATGATATGCATACCAGCTGCACGCTCGGCGCTGTGAGAATGCGGAAAGTCGCCGCACAGACTACAAGAGGCCAGATCATATGCTGCCAAAAGCGCACATCTGTGCCTCGATTACCGGAAACGGAATTCCTCGACAGACCAAAATCCAACAAACTGGAGTCATAATCTGAGTTGAAGAGGTGTTTGTAAGGGTATTAGCAATGGTATAGCTATGAAATTTTATATCTATATAGATGTGTATTGTATATATCTGTGTATTAAAAATCAGATACACCACTCCACAGATCTCCCGCTAATCGCACAAATTCCCACACTCGCATTTCCCGCATCTGCGCCCTGCCATTCGAAAATTTTTTACAGCAGCCAAACTGCCAAAACACGCCTTTCCCAAAAACATAAACAACTTGATTCTGCGATCCCCCTAATCCAGCAGGATATAAACCACAACACGTCTCTTCGCAGCACAAACCATCATCAACAGAAATAAACAACAGGAAAGAAACAGGCCAATTCAATCCAAACTTAGATCACCACTCAATCACCATCACACTAGTCGCTTTTCCATACCACATCCATAATGTCTAGTTTGCCTCCCGTCTCAAAATTGGACAGTCCAAATCAAGCTGCCTCTGCTGCCAACAGTAACGCCAATACCACCACAACAACAACCGCCCAAGCTCAGTCTTCATCAACCAACGCCAATTCAAACGCTGCTGGTTCTGGTTCTGGTGCCCAAGCTGGGGCAGCTGCAACTGGCACTCAACAAGGTGCTGCTGGTGCTCAAGCTGCTCAAAGCGCTGGTGGTGCTCAGCAAGTTAACGCTGCAAACCCACCTGCTCAACAGGTGAATACCGCCAATGGTGTTCAAGCCGATGGCCAGCAACCAGCTGATGATCCATACAGATATGGCTACCAACAACAACAAGGCCCTCAAGGTGCGCAATACCAAGCTGGCCAAAGATTTAACTCTTACTACCCATATCAACAAGGTCAACAAGGTCAGCAACTTCAATATCAACAACAACAAGGTCAACCACAACAACAAGGTGCCGCTGGTCAACCACAACAGCAAGGCGCTCAGCAACCTCAACAAGGTGCTCAAGCCGCTGGTGGTGCTCAAGCTCCACAACAAGCTCAGCAACAGCAATACCAAAATCAATACCCTTACTATTCAAACAACAATGGTCAAATAGTTGCTAATGGCTACCCAGCTGCTGTCGACTACTCAAGCTACTCTAGAATGGGATACATGCAAGGGTACCCAATGTATCAAAACCCAATCATGACCACTCCATTAGGTGGTGCTGGTGCTGCCGGTCAAGCTGGCGCTGCAAACTACACTGCTGGTGGTGCTGCTCCAGTTGTCCCACAAACAACCTCTACAGTTGGCCAAATCCAACCAATTGGATCAAGACCAAGAGTCACAACTACAATGTGGGAAGATGAAAAAACTTTGTGTTACCAAGTTGATGCCAATGGTGTTTCTGTCGTTAGAAGAGCTGATAACAACATGATTAACGGTACCAAGTTGCTAAATGTTGCTCACATGACTAGAGGTCGTAGAGATGGTATTTTGAAGGCTGAAAAAGTTCGTGATGTTGTTAAAATCGGGTCTATGCATTTGAAGGGTGTTTGGATCCCATTTGAAAGAGCTTTAGCAATGGCTCAAAGAGAAGGTATTGTCGATCTATTATACCCATTGTTTGTCAGAGACATTAAACAAGTTATTCAACAAGGTTCAACCACTCAGCCACAACAACAAGCTCAACCACAACAAGCTGGTGCTCAACAACAAGTTGCTGCAGGTGCTCCACAACAATGGCCATATGGTCAACCTCTTCCTCAACAAATACCACAACAGCAACAAAATGATCAAATTCAACAAAGTAAAGTCTCCCCATACTTGACTGCAAACTCTTTGTCTTCAGTCGATCAAAAAACAAACTCACAACCATCTACTGCCCCATCTGGTACTACAGCTAACTCACAAACTGACTCTACAACAGCATCCTCAGCACAACCACAACAGCAACAGCAACAACAACAACAACAACCACTACAACAAGGCTATTATGGTAATGCAGCCATGGCACAATACCCATATTATCCAAATGGTGGTTACGCATACCAACAACCAGGTGTCGTTGGTGCTGGCTATCAATACAACTATGGTGCTGCTCCAGCATACCAAGCAAGTGCTCCACAATATGATGACAAGGATGCCAAATAATAAAATCCCAGACGTTCATACATCTAACCTAAACTTTTTTTTTGTTTCTTTTACTCTTATATCATCTTTTTTTTTTGTTGTTTTGTTGGTGTTTTCCTGCAATCCCATTCTCTTTTAAATTTGTGTACTATATGATGTTTTCAGCCCGTTTTACAGGGCAATTTCCACCCAATGCAAGAAATAAAAGTGTGTACTATAATAATTTCATGATTTAATTTAGATTGGGCTCTATTGTAGATTCCTATCATTTGGTGTATATCTAATGATTCATGGATCACAGAGACAGCCATGTACATTGATAGCGTGCTAGCTGTATGCTGTATGGCATATGCCCTCCTGAGTCCTGAGTTCTGATCTTTACTGCTGTGTCTGTGGAGTTTGCTTGCGTCAGCAGGACTTAGCGCAGTCTGCAATGCACAACGTACTCGTATCTGGTTTTCTGTCTGACGGTTGACCCTCCAGTCTGGTTCTGCCCATGACTCTGTCATCTTTTAGTGTCTGCCCAGGTTCTGCCTAGCTTTTGGCTGGTTTCTGCCTAGCTTCTGCCTAATCTTATATTCGCTACTGGATTATTAGAAATTACAATAAAGTGTCATATCATTCGTTATTTACCTCTCATGAGTCATTGCTTATCTTCCCATCTATCATTACTTCTTCACAGCCATACATGGAAGATCAAGACTCTTTAAACTTGGAAGCGTAACAGGCAAAGCAGTTGTAGCACCGAGTTTTGGACTCTGTAAAGGAGTGGATCCAGGAGTCTCATGGAAATGAAACATGGATGAACTCGCATTTGGAGAGTTTGGTCTTGATTTCTTTTTACGATGGTCACAGTTGTTGTCAAAGTATAAGGCAACATTTGTAGAGGATGTAGAGCGAGCAGCAGATTGTGGTGGAGCATTCAAAGGTGTCATCCTCTTCAAGCTTGATAATGCCGATAATCTACAACCAGAACCAGTACCACCAACTAAAGAGTGTAAAGAGGTATTAGAAGTTGATTTTGATGATAATCCAGATAGGTTTGTATAACTAGTGTTATTAGAAGAAGAGAAAATAGACGTTTGAAATGATGTGGAAGATGTAGATTTCATAATCTTTGGTGGTGACAAAATGTTTGGCAATTGAATTGCATGTTGTGATTGTGATTGTACTTGTACTTGTTCAGTAGGAACTGTTATATTATCTGAATCAATCTCAGTTGTGGGTATCATTGAAGACACTGGAGGAAGCCCATTTTGTGTTTTGAAGGTAGGTGTAATCGGCTGTGGAGATTGCAATTTTAATTGTGGTGATGGATGTTGAGGGACCGGAGCCAAAAGTGGAACTGATGATGGGACTAAACCATGGGATTGTATGGTACTATTATTATGAACCTGTTGTGGTTGTGGTTGTGGTTGTTGAGTAAAATCTGATATCTGAGCTTGAGGGAAAAAGGATGGGACGTAATAAGTAACCGGATGATGTGGTGTTGGATTAAACCCACCTTGACCATTCTTACTGCGTTTGCTTCTAGAATTGGAATGTATTCTAGTGTGTCTTGTCAATTCATCACTCCTGCTGAATTTCTTTGGACAGTATGAGCATTGAAATGGCTTCTCACCTGTATGGATTCTCATGTGTCTCGTTTGATGTTCAAGTCTATGGAACGCTTTTGAACATATTGAACAAACGAATGGGCGTGCTGGATCAACAGTACTCTCGGTGGTCTTTTCCTGTGTCATCCTTTTTGGTGTATAAATTATAATGATACTGATAATTGTATAGTCTTGAAGTTTACAAAATAGGATTTCATCCACTTTTTCAATTCCAATCTCATTTGAAATCCACACCGGAAAAACTTTTTCTTGTCATGCAGAATGAGTATCAACCGGAAAAACTTTTCTCCCCAGTGTTTTTTTTTTCTTTTTGGAGTTTAGCGAATAAACCAATAAACTAAAAAGAACAAACGTATTTTGGTATTAATTAACGCGATATATACAAGTTGGATAATATCTATCCTTATTAGTTGTAAAACAATATTAGCCTGGTCAAGTTTTAACAACTTAAGTCTTAAGCCCACATTTTCAGTCTTAAAATCACAACAAGGAAAAATTTGAAGCCTACGCCTCGACGGATGTACGTTTCTGGAGTGCATGATTCCGGAAGAAATTTTTTTCATAGTTAAACCGTGCATTTATTCATGTATGACTGGACATTGGACAAAAAGTGGTGTTAGATCTAGTTTGAGATTCGCTGAAAACCTTTGCAAACAAGGGGTAACTTAAAGGTTAAAGGATTATGGAAATTTTGGGTATAAGTTATCTTCAACGGTAAAATTGGAACAATTGTCATGGTCTCATTATATCTGGGGATCATATATTTCAACAAGAACATATCATATTCATCAGCAACACTTTGCGGAAATGTACTAGTAATTGGTCCAAGAATAATCATGCTGAAAGCTACATGGTGATTCGTTGCGAAATTATTTTGTAAAATGACGATATTCAAACAAGTAATCAACTATCCAAAATGACTCGAGTTTCAAGAGTCAAGAGTCAACATTAATAATATCTTTGTTAAAACTGATTAAATATTGATAGTAGTCATGAAACCTAGATAATCAAAGTGCTGATTTATCGTTCTTGAATCTTTAGTTGATTCATATCATATCAAACTTCAAAGTCGAATTGAGGGTTATATGTTCTAATCGCACTAGGCATAAGTATTTTGATTTCAGCTTGTTTGCTTCAACTTTCAAGTGTTAATAAATGCATTATACAATACAGTCATAGACGTATACAATATAAATTAATAAATGCAGCTTCAACAATATCTAGTGTTCTATGAGTATAAAAATCATTGTTTGTAATTATGTATAATGTTGGTTCATGAAGTTGACGTGATTTAATAAGTTTGTTTATACAGTACAATATATAGCTGTACATCTCTGCTTGAGTCGATTGAAGTGTCAGCTAGTTTGTGTCAAGAAATCTTATTGTT
This sequence comes from Liangdongia berthetii, assembly GCA_030564525.1. Taxonomy (NCBI): domain Eukaryota; kingdom Fungi; phylum Ascomycota; class Saccharomycetes; order Phaffomycetales; family Wickerhamomycetaceae; genus Liangdongia; species Liangdongia berthetii. Next base: position 56,657 of record JAJLVX010000431.1, on the reverse strand, counting down.
TGTTATGAAATCTACATATGTTATTATAATTAACTAAGCTTGGTTAGTTTATTATTATTATTATACAGCCATCAGTTTATTGTTTTCTAAAGCCTGGAGGAGGATTAAACCCCTTTGGAGCACCAGAGAAACCAGGAGTTTGTGTTGTTGTTCTGATTGGATTAGACAAACTGGATTTCAATTCAACATTCTTCAAAGGCTTAATGACACCGGAGCCTTGCTTGACATTCAATCTCTTTTTAGGTTGTTGTGGAGGAGATTCGATAGTGACTGATATGATGTTATCACCCCTTAGGATGACTAGACCCAACACTCTTTTCTGCTCTTGGATCAATTCACTTTCCGGTTGGTCTGACTTGTTTCTGGCTCTATCCTTTAAAGATAATATTGATTTTTTGGTTAATCTAAACTCTTGAGTGTTGGCAAGGACCAAGTTGAAATGCTTGTCAAAGGCCAAAAGCTCACCGATATATTCCCTGCTATCTAGCGTTATCACCTTGACTCTGTAGTTTATTAAATCAGACTATAGGAAGTGTTAGTATATAAAGAATATTCATAGATTCGTGTTGAAAGTGTATGATGGTATCATCTTACCAATCTTGTTTTCTTGGACACGTTAATTGAAACCTAAAAAAAGTGTTAATAAACAATATTCGTAATGTCAGATTTGATCACGATTGTACCATTGTTCTTGTTCTTGTATGTTCTATTGTATCAATCTTCAAGTGTATAATATTCGTTTTAACAGTTGGCTTCCACAAAAATATTTTGTTGGTGTTACCCAGTCGACCACTTTTCCAGAATCCGAATTTATATACGCTACTGACGCCAAACAGACTACAATTGACATAATTAAAAGCATCCAATTGATCTACAAATAAACATATATAACCATGTCTGACGAAGTGAAGAAGCCAGAAGAAGCTCCAGTCACTGCCACTGAAGAAAAGCCTGAAGAGAAGCCTGTTGTTGCTGAATCTACTGAAGAAAAGACTGAGGAAAAGACTGAAGAAAAGCGTAAAGCTGAAGGTGAACCAAAGAAAGAAAAGAAAAGACGTAGAAGAAACTACGACGATGTTCCTGAAGAAGAGGACGAGGAGGATGACAGTGAAGAAGACGATGCTAAGCTAGAAGCCAAGTTGGAAGAAGAAGACGATGATGAAGATGATGATTTGGCTGAGATTGATGCTTCCAATATCATCACTACTGGTAGAAGAACTAGAGGTAAAGTGATTGACTATGCCAAGACTGCTGAGAAATTGGATGAAGAGTCAGGTTCTAGTGCTGGTGCTGCTGGTGCAGATGAAGATGAAGAAGATGATGGTGATTTCAAGGAACCAGAAGTTAAGAAATAAATCTTTAATGTGTTGTGTAAACGATTAAGGAATGAAATTGTATTATAAAAAAGACATGAGCACTTGCTAGCTATATTAATTATAAGTATATTGTGATTCAGTTTTTCCCTTTTTGTAGTTTCACGCTAGCTGTATTAAGTACTCTATATATTATCGATCAGCAGCTACAACATAGAACTCTTAAGTTGCTGTAATTGTAAATAATATAAACGTAAAAACTTATAAACTTATGAACCCATGATTTAGATGAAAAACCAAAAAATAAGATAAAAAAATGAAGATAGACAAGACAACAACAAAAATAAAGGAATAATATGACTTGATTAATCTAGTGTCAGTAATAGTAATAAATGGTGTATGTAGAGAGAAAAGAAAAGAATTAAATTGAAGATATCTTTTTCAACAACAATTGCTCTTGCTTTTGCTAGATTCTTGGCCTGGAGTTGGAGTCAAAGAGATTGTTGGACCACCAGAAGGTTTTGGGCCAGAATAATCAGACATATCAAATTGATGTTTTGAAACCATGTCATAAATGGACTTTAATAGTTGCTGGAAGGACAAGTCAACGTTTTCCGCGTTCAAAGCAGAAGCTTCAGTGAACAATAGTTGGTTTTCAGCAGCAAAGTTTTTGGCCTCTTCAGTTGGAACTGCTCTCAAATGATCCAAATCACTCTTGTTACCAACCAATTCAACGACAATGTTAGCGTCGGCATGTTCCTTCAATTCCTTCAACCATTTGGAAACACTTTCATAACTTTCAGATTTGGAAATATCATAAACGACTAAAGCACCAACAGCACCTCTATAGTATGCACTAGTGATGGCTCTATAACGTTCTTGACCAGCAGTATCCCAAATTTGTGCCTTGACTCTTTTACCTTCAATTTCAATGGTTCTTGTGGCAAACTCGACACCGATGGTGGATCTTGACTCTAGATTGAATTCATTACGAGTGAATCTGGATAACAAGTTGGATTTACCAACACCTGAATCACCAATCAAAACAACTAAAAAAAAAGAAAGTGTTAATGAATGATCAGAAAAAATAAAATTTTAAGTGAAGTATACTCTTGAATAGGTATTCATAATCGTAAGCGTAATCGTCTGTTTCGGCCATTGTTATTTTTATCTGTGAGTATTATTGAATGTTGTTGTTGTGTTGTTAAAATAAGACTTCTAATTTTGTGGAAAAAAGACCAGCTCTGTTGTTTGGAAAAAAAGAAACTTGTGAACTGTGTTGGGGAATATGTGATGTGACTGCGTCTATGCGATTATCAAGGGTGTGTGGTTCCAGTGGATAATAACAGTAACTTCTGTAGACTCTTCTTCTTACTCTTCTTCTTAATCTTCTTCAGTTGATCACTCTTTTCCTTCTTTTCTCAACATTTGATTTTCTCCTAAAAAAACAGGTGTGCGCAGACCAATTGGAGCCAGAATTTGTGTCTGTTGCTGAACAGCAGAGTGATGTGTTGTGGTGTGGTGTGGTGTATTACTGGTGGTATTATGGACTATGGTCACTCACCATAAACCCATTCTAAACAGTCCTTCCACCAGTGTTAAGCTTAGGTTCTTTATGTTATTATTATATATTACATAATATATTACTAATCCATCCGGGTAACGAAACGCGTCACAATTTTTTCAGAGGCGAAAATTCAGACAACACCAGTTGATTCTGTTGATTAATACCATCAGAGCAACAGGCAGGTGCCCATCTATATTTTATTGTTTGTTCCTGTGTATCACCCACAGCAGTTGCAGTTGTCCCACTCTCCCACACAGAACAATTCAATTCAATTCAATTCCATAATGTCTGAGCCCAAGATTGATTCCATCGCATTCAAGAAGCGTGTCGCTATCCTACAAGACAAACTATCAAAAGATGAATTCAACGGTGCTGAATCCATCCTGGTCATGATTGGGTCCACTGATGAAGAAAACCCATACCAAAAATCTACAATCCTGCACACCTGGCTATTAGGTTACGAATTCCCTTCAACTGGGCTATACATCACTAAGGATAAAGTGGTGTTTATCACCTCTGCCGCCAAGGCTAAACATATTTCTGGTCTAAGATCAAACTCGTTGGCTATATGGACCCGTAATAAAGACGTTGACCATAACAAAAAACTATTTGAAGATTTGATTGAAGAAATTAAAAAAACCAAGAAAGTTGGTGTCTTGGTTAAAGATAAATATCAAGGGAAATTTATTAATGAATGGGAACCTCTTTGGAATCCAGTTAAAGAGAAAAATGAGGTTGAATTGATTGATATTGCTCTCCCATTATCCAAATCTTTTGAAACCAAAGATGATAATGAATTGAAAAATATAAGATTTGCTGCTAAAGTTAGTTCAAATTTCATGGATTTTTTTTCAAATGAAATGGTTGGCATTGTTGATGATGAAACTGAAATCACCAATTCTAAATTGGCTGAAAAAATTGAAAATAAAATTGATGATGACAAGTTTTTCAATCAATTGAAGAAAAAAATTAGTTTGGATCTTGATGCGAATCAATTGGATTGGTGTTACACTCCAATCGTTGAAAGTGGTGGTAAATACGATTTAAGACCAAGTGCCCAATCAAATGATGACCAATTGCATGGTGGTGTCATCATTGCTTCTTTGGGTATCAGATACAAATCTTATTGTTCAAACGTTGCAAGAACCTTTTTAATTGATCCAACTGAAGAAGTTGAAAAGAATTATGACTTTTTAATTCAAGTTGAAAAAAAAGTTTTAACTCTATTAAAACCTGGTTCTGTTGCTAAAGATGTTTTCAATCAAGTTTTAGAATATATTAAAAAGGAAAGACCTGATTTAGAAAAAAACTTTACTAAAAATATTGGTTGGAATTTGGGGTTGGAATTTAGAGATTCAACTTTTATCTTGAATGCTAAAAATGAACGTGTGATCCCTGACAAAGCTACTTTTGACGTCACCGTTGGCTTTTCAAACTTGACAAATTCAAAGGCTAAAGATCCAAAGGCAAAAACTTATGCCCTGTTATTATCTGATACCGTCAAAATTCAAAATGGTGAAGCTACAATCTTGAGTGATTATTCAAAAGTTAAATCTGAAATCTCTTTTTATTTCAAGGATGAAACTGAAAACGTCAAAAGAGAAGTTGAAGATTTGGATGATGATGATCATTCAACTGCATCTTCAAGATCATCAAGAGTTAAAAGAGAATCTTCCTCCACCCCTGCTGCATCAGGTGCAAATTCAAAAATCTTGAAATCAAAACTTCGTACTGAAACTAAAAATCATGATGAAAATGAAGAACAACGTCAAAAACAAATACAAAAGGAACTACATGAAAAGAGACAAAGAGAAGGTTTGCAAAGATTCAGTGATACAAATGCTTCAGATCCAAATGAACGTAAGGTTGTCTTTAAGAAGTATGAATCTTATGTCAGAGAAACTCAAATCCCATCGTTTGTTAAAGATTTACGTGTTCATGTTGATTACAAGGCACAAACCATCATTGTTCCTCTTTCTGGTAGACCAGTCCCATTCCATATCAACAGTTATAAAAATGGTTCTAAAAATGAAGAAGGTGAATACACTTATCTAAGATTAAACTTCTACTCTCCAGGTGCTGGTGGGTCTAATAATGCTAAAAGGGAAGAAATCCCATATGAAGATGATCCAACAAAGGAATTTGTTCGTTCAATCACTTTAAGATCAAAAGATGGCAACCATATCAATCAAGTTTTCAAAGAAATCCAAGACTTGAAAAAGGAAAGTGTCAAGAGAGAAACTGAACGTAAGGCAATGGCTGATGTCGTTCAACAAGCAAAGTTGGTTGAGGCTAAACCTGGTAGATTAAGAAGATTGGATAACGTGTTTGTGAGACCTTCCCCAGATACAAAGAGAGTCCCAGGTTCTTTATCCATCCATGAAAATGGTTTGAGATACCAATCTCCATTAAAGCAAGACTCAAGAATTGATATCTTGTTCAGCAACATTAAGCATTTGTTCTTCCAACCATGCAAAGATGAATTGATTGTCTTGATCCATCTTCGTTTAAAATCCCCATTGATTATTGGTAAAAAGAAGACTTTTGACGTTCAATTTTATAGAGAAGCTTCTGATGTTGCCATCGATGAAACTGGTGGTAATAGAAGAGGTCAAAGAAGATATGGTGACGAAGATGAATTGGAACAAGAACAACAAGAAAGAAGAAGAAAAGCTGCTTTGGATAAGGAATACAGAAGATTTGGTGAATTGATTGCCGACTCTTCAAATGGTTTAGTTGATCTAGATATCCCATTCAGAGAATTGGGTTTCAATGGTGTTCCATATAGAGCTTCAACTTATTTGATGCCAACTAGAGATTGTTTGGTTCAATTGGTTGATCCACCATTCTTGGTTGTTACTTTGGAAGAAATTGAAATTGCCCATTTGGAAAGAGTCCAATTTGGGTTGAAAAACTTTGATTTGGTTTTGGTGTTTAAAGACTTCTCCAAACCGGTTGTTCATATAAATACAATCCCAATGGAAGTGTTGGAAGATATAAAATCTTGGTTGAGTGATGTTGATATCCCATTCACCGAAAGTACAATCAATTTGAACTGGGCCACAATCATGAAGACTCTACAAGCCGATCCAAAACAATTCTTCTTGGACGGTGGTTGGTCCTTCTTGGCTGGTGATAGTGATGATGAGAATGCCAGTGAAAGTGAAGAAGAATCAGAATTCGAAGCTAGTGACTTGGAACCAAGTGATGAAGACGTTCAATCAGAAGATGACTACAGTGATGAAGATGATGATGATGCTGGTAGTGAATCTGGTAGTGGAAGTGACTTTGATTCGGAAGAAGAAGAAGGTGAAGACTGGGACGCTTTAGATAAGAAGGCTGCAAAGGCTGATGCTAAAACAACTTTTGATTAATTATTTTTTGGTTTCATCATGTGTATCATTAAAGACAAATTTTATATGTGATTTCATTTCGTTTAGAGATATATTGATAATTGTACTAGTATGAATAGTTTTCTTTTTAGGTCTTGTATGTTACTCTAAATATTAAAATCTATAACGATACTATCCGAAGATTTAAGTCAGCAATCAACCGATTTATATTAACTAGAAACTAAGGGAGCTGGACATAATTTTGACTAATTGATATATAACGTCTCTCTGTATACTTAGTTCTATTAGACTTTCAAAGGTGCTTAGTAGTACTGACACCTGCATCTTGACACTTTATATTAATTACAATTTTTATTTAAGTGTGCCTGTGCCTGCATGCTGAGATAGTTCTGCTTCTCAAAATAGTATTTACTATTTTACATAGGGAGAACCGAAGTTGGTATAACATAAACCCACGACGCATGTATTTTTATTGGGAATATTAAGCATTATAACTAGTGTTAACACCCATATATAAGTATGACAAAATAAGAGACTGAATATAAAATGGTAGCAAAAATAAAAAGAAAACATAGCTGGGACAATATAGCTGTAGTATAATAAAACAACTAGAAGTGAAAAAGTATTAATTAATTTAAAATAAACCAAGAAAGCCCCCAAAAAAAAAACCAAATCAATAATAATAATAGAAATTAGTACTAGGAAGAAGCAAAATAATTATACAAAACAGAAAATGAAAACTTTTTTTTTTCATTTGAACTCTTCATATGTCAAATGGGAAGAAATAGAAGTTGCATTAGTAGAATGTGAGTTTCTCTGGGATGACTGTTGAGATGGTTGTTGATATAGTGGTTGTGGTTGTGGTTGTACTTGTTGTTGTACCATTGGAACCAATGGTGGTAAAGTTTGGGAGACAACTTGTTTGAACTGATGATCCATTTGTGAGCCTGCACTTTGGTAGTATGGAACAACAGATGATGGCGCTGTCTGGTAAGAAACAGGTCTTGAAGTATAAATTATTTGAGAATGTGAAGGTTGTAGCATATTCATTGATTGTGGTGGTATTTGAGAAGAATTTTGTGGGATTTGAGGAGAATGAGTTGCTAATTGTGGTGACAATTGTGGTTGATGCTGTGGTTGAGGTTGAGGTTGAGGTTGTTGTGGAACAGACATCAATGTGTGAGTTTTCAATGATGGTAAATAAGGATCATTGTTAAAATGATGGACAGGAGGCAGTTGAGGCAAAGCACTAGAGTCTTGAATGGTTGAATATTGTTGTGGTTCTTGATACTGAGGTTGTTGTTGAGGTTGGTACTGTTGTTGAGGTGGAGCAGGAGGTTGTTGTTGGTACTCTTGCTGCTGTTGCTGTTGCAATTGTAGTGGTTGTTGTTGCTGCTGCTGTTGAAAAGGCATAGGAAATGCGGTCATAATGTTTGAAGCAGGTCTAGTGCTTTGATACAACGTGTTAGCATCAGTATTATTAGTAGTAGCGACTGGCGCAGCAGCAGTTGGAACAACCGAGATTGGATAATGTTGTGAAAGATGAACCTGAGAATGAGTATGAGAATGTTGCTGTAGAGGTTGTTGTAGAGCCTGTTGTGAAGGCTGTGGTGGAGGCTGTGGTAGATATTGTGGTAGAGCTTGTTGATAATGCTGTTGATAAACATTCTGAGTCAATGGTGAACTTATTTGTTGTTGTAGAGTGGAAGGGGCATATTTTGGCAATTTGCTTGGTTTATCATCATACACCATCAAGTGATGAGTTCTTGAGTTATTAAAGTTGTTGATCTCAACAGTATCATTTTCCTCGGGTTTCCCATTCTTTAGTGAAGCGGTTGATCTTTTTCTCTGTCTTATTCTAGCACCATGTTTGTACAAGAAACAAGTTAATGGGGTTGAGGTTAATGAACCAGGAAACTTCTTTGGAGTATAAACTGTAAATTCATTAGATTCAGTAGAACCTCTCCAATAAAACTTGCCCTTGTATATTTCAAACAGTTCAAATTCCAAAACAAATCTTCCGATTTTTCGAACTGACAAATCAGGAAACACAAAGGAAATACTATAGTTATTTGATGACTGCTTTTCTGATGGGACGGATACTTTCAAGTAAGAGTTTGCTGGAGAAGATGTTCTTAAAGGAATGATCATTCCAGAGCTGACTTTAGTACCAAGAAGCAAATCATTCAATGATGTTTCAGATTTATGGGTGTATAAAGCTTTTTCACATTGACCCTGAGCGACCTTTAATCTAGCCATAACAAAAAACGTTGAATAGTGAGTCCAAGCTGGAACTTTACAACGTCTCATTTCCTTGATGATACGTAGTTCTTCCATTCTTTCAACCGATTTAGGATCCCCTTCATTATAACATTTTGCCAAAAACTCTTCAGTCAATGGATCTGAATCAATACCGTGATTTTGGTGGTGGTTATGATGATGATTGTGATGATTGTGGTGGTCGCTGTCTGGGCGGTTAAAGTCATCAATCTTCAACTGTAGGACAGGAGGAGGATGGATAGGGCGGTGTTCAGAAAAGGGAGGAAAGATGTGAGAAGGGGGACGAGGAGCAACTTTAGCATGAGCTGGCTGTTGTAGGACCACCAATGAAAAATTAGGGTCCTTTGGGCGGCTCAAGACTCTTCTGTTGGTTGTAGAGCTTGATTTTGGAAGGGTACGCGGTTCAATTGAAAGGATTTCAGTCTGGGCGGCACCAGCAATAGCATCACCAGTTGTAGTTGCAGTATGAACACTGCCTGTAAGCACAGCAGCATTAGCAGTTGTCAAAGGAGCACCAATTTGAGTAGCCATTAGTAGATCTTGAAAGAAAGCGTAATTTCAAATGAAGAAGAAAAGAAGCAGCCAAAAAAGCGGGAGAAATCAACAAACGATGGGAATTAAGGATAAACCAACAGGGCGGTATCAGCAAAATGCAATTCTAGCTAAGCAATTGTACTTTATTGTTGTGATTGATGGCACTGTGTGTTGGGATCTGAACAACTTTAAACCAGGGCGTATTTCAGATTGTCTCTATTTTTTTTTATATAACAATGGAATGGAAATGTATCAGCGTAAGACTACCAGCTCTAGCAATGTATGGTTGTGTTGTATCCGGTTGTTATAGCTTGCTGTAGTTATAATCTGTGTACTTGGAAGTAGTTGATAGTGACGTTGTTGTTGTTGTCTTTGTTTTAATAACAATTTGTTTTTTTTTCGCTTGATGTATGAAATAAAATCAATATTCAATCAGAGATCAACGGGGCAACGATTCAGATTTAACGAAGAGAAATATTGGTGTGATTACAATGTACAGGGTGATGGGTATTATTATAAGCTATGGCTACATGTTGAATTCCAATTGTTGAATGCTACGTATCTGGATTGTGCTTGATATATTATCTTTACGATTGATCTTTGCAGTAATCTATTCAACCAATTTAATAGTACATAGCATCTGTAATACACTGCATTTTTTAGAGAAAAAATTTTCTTTGGCTGTATGAGGCTTCATTCTAAACGTCAGTAAGAGTAGGAGAGAATAGTTCATATGTGAGAATCAGTCAGAATCAGTAAGAAACAGTCAAAAACAGTCAGATGAATTTCATATGTAGCAGTCAAAAGTAATCAAATAAGCGAAGGAAATGGAGGCACCGGAGGGTAGACCGTAGGACTGCATGAGCATTCTTACAGTTCTATTAATCTAGTTCATGCGAATGAAGTAGTGAGAACTATTGTACTCAGAGTCAATACTACTACTACAATTTATTATATTAGAATTTAGTACTACTCTTCCACCGCTTCCCAACAATTTACAACGTTGAACGCAACCATTGACCAATAATAAACCCCAAACTTTTCGGTAAACTGCTGGGTTCCTGTAAGCTGTTCCATGAAAATTTTCCCTTCCTGCAGTTTCCTGCTAAAGAAAGAAGCACTGCTTCTGTATCTTAATGTATCTGTATCTGTGGTTGTATCTGTTCGGCGTTCACTCGAATATAATCAGTTGTCTCTTAGATGTGCAGTACATATTTAGTTTAAAGAACTTATCACTGTTATTACTCTTACAGTATACTCATGTTTATACTCATTTTATTCGTCTATTTTGCTCTACTGCGTTGTGCTATTCGTTCTTTAATTAACCCCATTTCATCACAATTAGTACCATGAAATTTCATGTTCTGCGAATCTGAATGGATCTACACTTATTAAAGAGAAATAGTGGTAGCTTTTAAAAAAAAAAATCACGTTATTTTTGCATTAGAAAGGTAAGCCATAAGCTCGAATAATTCTTTGATTCTTTTCCAAGATCTTGAAATTATCGACATGTCCTCCTAAGTAACTATTGAAACGAACATATGTACGTTCTTCTTTCTCTCGCCAGTATCTATCAATAATACCCTTCACTAACGAAGATCCTTAATCCACCTCCTTGAAAATCAGTCAACATTCTGGAATCTGTACTATTGATAATCAGAAAAGGGGTGTTTAACAATATTTGGATTCTGTTGCCAGTTGGTCAGTTAATCAATTCCTACTTTCATTCAATTCAAAAGTTTATTTTAACACATAACCAAAAAACTTAGAACTGCTCATTATTCTAATTCAAAGCTCACTTACAGTCAAAATGTATATTTATAAAGGTCAATAATTTCTCTAAATCCAATTGTTACCACCCTTTTTAAATATCATCAGGAATGAATTATGTCCAGTGAAAATAGCTTGAAATAGGAACAACAGTCAAACTTTAAACTGGGAAACAATCAAAAGGATACTTTGTCTTGAAGATGGAGACTGGAGCACAATTAATCATACTAATTTCATATCAGTATCTCTGACCATTTATGATCAATAAATTCCATGTTTTCAAAGCTCATTCATCATATTTCCTCAAGATACTTTGAATTATAAAAGTGAGTATGCTCCCAATATTATCGAAGATTTCTTTCAACTGAATAGTCTAAACAATTTATATATGTCTTCCCGCAGGATATTCACCATTATAGGGTTCAAAGATATTGATGGGGTCTGCAATACACCTATTAATATTTTTCAGTGACGGAGTGAGCTCTTCCTAAAACATGAATAAAATCATAAATTGGAGATTCAATTTCAACAAAATGTGTATATAATGATATATAATATATTCAGTTATCTATTGTGATAACTATCACTATATGATATATGTTTTTAGTTCCAACCACTGACTCGGATCTTCTATCCTGATAATTGACTCTAGTTTTTGACGTTTCCGTGCAAGGGTCCACTTTTCGCGCCTATTTTTTGTTGATGTTTTGAGATCTGATTCTTGACTGTATTGAGAATAAATCTAATTTTCTTTAGATGAAGTGATTGATTATACTTTAAACTTTAATTAATTCATTCAAAGGCTTCATGAATCATAACATATTCGTCCAACTGTCAAATTGAATTAATTACTCTACAACTTCATTTATCATAATTAGTCAAAATGTGACGGAAAATTCAATTTAAAAAATAATAATATAAAAAGGAAGAATTGCTAATGGGAAAAGAACTGAAAATAAATCTATATACTTTTCATTCTTTAATGTAATAATCTTTGAAGGATTTAAATACTTTTTTTTGTTTTAATCTTTTTTTTTGTTCAATCAATTAGATCAGATTTGATCATGTGTGATGAGAGGTTTATATATATAATTAGGACTTTTTAATCAACTTAGAAAGATTCAGAGAACCCAGAAACAACATTCTTAGCGAATCCACCTTCCTTAGCAGCCATTTCATAATAACCATAAATAGTAGTAACAGCCAATAAGATGGAGGTACCAGAACCCAAAGTACCTAGCAAGTCACAAACAACTGACAAGGCACCAATACAAGCACCACCAAAAGCAGCAGCAGTTGGGATGATTCTCTTCAACTCCTTGTAGACTGAGGTTTCTCTGTGACCAGCAATGACTAAACCTTGATCCTTGAATTGCTTAGCAACATCTCTTGGAGCAGAACCAGAGATTTCAATCCAAGTCTTGGAGAATAAGGCACAAACACCCAAGACAAAACTGATGTAGACAGCTGTTTTGATTGGATCTAGTAATGCCTCAGACAAGGAGAATGGTGGTTGGATGTAGTAAGCAACACCATTAGTAGCAAACAATTGAGCAGAACCTGGTCTAGCGGCCCAAACACCAAGCAAACGAATAATTGGGTTGGATGGGAATCTTTGGAACAACATTTGGGAAATAATAAAATAGTTTGAAGTCAAGGCTGATTGTAACATAATTGGAGTGTTGGATGTGTAAAACAACTTGATTGGGTACAAACCATATGGACCTCTTTGTCTAGTGGACTTGACTGGGATTTCGTAACGGAAACCTTGCAAGTAGACAACCAAGAAGAAAACAACAAAAGTGGCCAATAGTTGGAACAAGTTTGGCAAGTTTTGTCTGTAGAAAGCTTCAATTAGAGCTCTCTTCTTGTCCTTCTTTGCAGCCAACAAGTGGAACAAAGCAACGACACAACCTTCAAATTCATCACCACGACCTTGGTTGACAGTAGTTGGGGCAAATGCCTTCCAGAAGATTTGTTCACAAATGTTGGTAGCCATGAACAAAGAAATACCAGAACCTAAACCGTAACCCTTTTGCAACAATTCATCCAACAAGATGACAATGATACCAGCAAAAACCAATTGCAAAATCAACAACAAGCAGACACCAACACCCAAATCACTTGGTCTACCATACATACCGGTCAAGACGTAAACTGTAGCTTGACCAATGGATAACAAAATAGCAAACAACTTTTGGGCAGTTTGGAATTGTTCACGATCACTCTTACTTTCCAAATTGACTTCAATCAATTGAGTACCTTGTAGCAATTGGAACACCATGCCAGAAGAAACAATTGGAGAAATACCCAACTCCATCAAAGTACCTCTATTTGATGCCAACATCATTCTTAACCAGTACAATGGATCTGAAGAATCTGAGGAAACAATACCATACAATGGGATTTCACTCATCACCAAAAAAATCAACAATGTGACACCAGTCCACATTAGCTTTTGGTTGAATGGGACTTTTCTTTCCGGTGCAAGGACTTCTGGCAAGAAGCCAGTGAATGGTTTCACAAGATCTAAGACACGAACTAAAAATTAATGTTAAAAAACATCAGAAAAATTCAGCAAATGTTAGAGTGGATGCATACAGCTACTCATATTGTACACGTATTTATTCTCGTTATCAAAAAGAACTTTCAGCTATCCTTCCTCTTGACTCTTGAGTATCAATGGGTTTTTAAGAGTTTTGATGTTGACTTTTAACTTTTTCAGTTTTATGTCGCGTTGGCCTCTTCTTTTCTGGGCTGGCTGAAAATTACCGTTACCCGATGGTAATCACGTGTTGTTAATTATATAATGTATTAGTAATATTTATTTGACACAAAAGTTGTTCTAAAAGTATGTGATGTTTCTAGTTGATTTAAGTTGGAATAATGGATGATAGGTATATCTCTAATATTGTATATATGTTGCTGTTGTTGTATTGTTTAACCTTTCTTGTGTTTTTAGTTTTACTTCTTCCAATAGTAGGTAAAGAACATCAAGTACATATTGTAAACTGATCTCAGGAAATAATGATACATAGAGCACTGACAGTAGTTAAAATTTTGTTAAATCATTATTGAGATGCTATATTCATTGATTTCTCTTTTATGATTTTCTGAATCTGTTTCAACAATTACTTATTTAGTCTATCAAAGCAACCAGTTAGTAGTGATTTTGATTATGCAGCTTGACGCGCGAATATACACACTTAAAATCAAACAAATATTATTTCATTCAAGGTCTTTATCTATCTTCTATGCATTATTATTCTTATTGGAAAAACAATCCCTTTCAAAGAAAATCAATATAATTATGTTTTTAAATATATCAGCACAAGTTTGAAACTGGAACCATCGTTAAACTCAGCTTAAAAAAAAATTAGTATAAATATTGGAATCATTTCAGGAGAATCGAACAGTTCTTACCATTATCCAATAAAAGACCTTTTTCAGTCACTTTGGGTGCATGTTCTATTCATTCAAAACCAACAACTTTCAAAACAAATCAGTATTACGCTTAGCCCAAATACCTTTCCATGCAACAAGCAATAACAAGCCACTCATCACAATAGAAAATGACCCAGTATAGAAAATGACACTTAAACAATTGATTCCAATAGTTTTAACAGCATCACCAACAACTTTACATGAGGATTCATAGGTCAATGCAAACAACATCCCAAATGATGAAGCACCGATCGCTGGTGCAACCATGAACGACCCCCAAGCTGAACCAAATATCTCAGCACCCCATATGGATAATACAACTGTTGGATATAATGTAAACATACCACCATATGAAAACCCAGCTAATGCACTGATTATACTATAGTGTGAGTCTAAAAATATTGAGTTTGCTAATAAGAATTGATATAATGCGCCTAGACCAAGCACAAATAATAATAACCAATTTCTAGAAAATGAATATTTTGCAAGTAAAAAATCAGACAATGCACCCATAGTTAATCTTGAGATTGTTGAAAAGACAGCATGGATTGAGACTTGATCTGGAATTGATGACTTTGGACTGATTTCTGTTATTAATGAACCCATGTTTGTAATGTACATTTCTGAAGGACCAAGACTGAATAATAATGAAAACAACAAAATATATGCAGAAAAATCTTTTAAGAAATGGGCATATTTTGATTTATGATTTGGAACCAAATCATCAGAAGTTGAGGAATCTGATGTTAATAATGGCGCATTTTCATCATTGATTTTTAATAAAACATCTCTTTCAATGGTAACCACTGTTGAACTGATCCAATTGAAAACACCAATAAATAAATAAAGCATACTTAACAACTTAAAACACTTGTATAGATCCAACTCATGATTAAACTCTTTTTTATGCAAAAAATCCATCTTCAACAATTGAGATCCAATCAATGAAGACAATCCATAACAAGTAACAGGTGCACTAATCGCCATACCTTTACTTCCAATATTCAATTTAGCACAAGTCAGCAAAGCAGTGAAATATAAAGCACTAGTAGCGCATCCTATGAATCCAAAACTTGATGCCAAGTATCCAAACCACCAATTGTTTTTAACAGTCAATGCAGCAACAGCATAACCAGGTGTGAAGAACAAGACTGAAATTACTGACAAGATGACTGGACCATGACAGTCTGCCAAATATCCCAATATCGGCAGTGGTAAATACATTCCAATCAAAGTGGAGCTTCCGATGATGTTGATTTGGAATTGTGAGTAGTTTAAATCGTTAATCAATTCTGGGGTAAATAATGGGAATAACAGTACCGAACCTGCACAGACACATGATATTAAAGAGATCAGGAATGATGCAAGTTTTAATGATGAGTTTGAGAAATGGGTTTCAAGTAACAGGCGGATATGGTGGGTTAATGCCTTTTCTATTGTTGAGATAGGCATTGTTGTGATATGATGATGATGATTAAACGTCGAAACTGCAAATGACAAAGAAAGAAAAAAAAGCCAGAAAGGAAATGAGCAAATCTAAAGGGTATATATCAAAATGATTGTATTTGAATGTGATAAACAATGGTATTATATCTCTTTTTCCTGGAAGATTGTTGAGTGATGAGAATAAAAAGTGGGTTGTATAAAATTTCAATCAGATACGAGTCTCATATCATTTTGACTCAGAAATTAAAATGTTGCCCTGGCGAGATTTCAGAATCAGTATCAACTTTGAATAGAGAGATTAGAATTTATATAATTTAATGTATCAATGATCATAATTAAACGTATAATTATGTCTCTACAAGTGCCATATGCTGTGATTTCAACGTGGTATAATTCCTTTTTTTGGACTAATATACAGAGTGCAAAAGAGTTTAAATATAAAATAAAGTAAACCATAAATAATAATTGGGATCGTAAGTCATAACAAGTCAAAATAAAGAGCCACTTTAGTTCTTACCAATAGCCTTCAAGAACTTGTCGATTTCAGTGACACTACCCAACCAAATACCGGATCTGTCGTGGATAGCCTTTGGTTGCAATTCCAAAACACGTTCACCCTTGTCGGTAACAGCCTTACCACCAGCTTGTTCCAATAAGTAAGCCATTGGGAAACATTCGTACAAGATTCTCAACTTACCACTCTTGGACTTGGAGTCGGCTGGGTAAGCAAACAACCCACCGTACAATAGAGTTCTGTGGACATCAGCAACCATTGAACCGATGTATCTTGCACTGTATGGCTTACCATTGGCTTGTGGTTCCTTCAAAGAAGCAATAAAGTTTCTAATTTCTTCAGACCAGTAGTAAGAGTTACCTTCGTTAACGGAAAAGATTGTCTTGTTACCTTCAATCTTCAAGTTTGGATGGGTCAAGATGAATTCACCCAAAGAGGTATCCAAGGTGAACCCATTGACACCTTGACCAGTGGTCAACATCAAGTGAGCAGAAGCACCATACATGGTGTAACCAGCAGCAACCATTTCAGTACCTGGTCTCAAGACATCCTTAATGGTACCAGTGGAGCCTGGTAATAATCTGTAAACACCGAAAATGGTACCAACAGAAACACCGGCATCCAAGTTTGAAGAACCATCAATTGGGTCACAAACAACAGCGTAGTTACCTGGGCCATCAAAGATGATCAAATCTTCTTGTTCTTCGGAAACTAGAACCTTGACTTTACCAGAACCTTTCATGGCATTGATAAAGATTTCGTCACCAATGACATCCAATTTCTTTTGTTGGTCACCAGTGGAGTTTGAGGCACCAGCCAACCCAATCAAGTTGATCAATTCGGCTTTTCTGATGTTGTGGGCAATGGCCTTGAAGGCAAATTGCAAAGAGTTCAACAAGATGGTTAAATCACCAGAAGCAGCAGAACCAACTTTTTGTTGTTCAGTCAAGATGTGTCTTGTCAAGGTGATGAATTCGGTATCAACGTGGTGTTCTTTTTGAGCAGCGTGAGACATGGTAGTTGTATACGTTAAGGGGTATATGAATAGAAAGAAGTACTTCCAAGTTCCAACAGGTCAAAACAATTGTTGTCCAAGTTTAAAGAAACGGATTCAGTTTGTTTATATACTATTTTTCCCGGGTCACTTTTGTTTTTCTACGTTTTTTCAATGGGGTCAAAACAAACAGACAGAAAGGAAGGAAGAAAGAGACAAGAGACAAGAGAGGTTCTATGGACAAGTAAGCGGTGTGTGTAGCTACTATACCTCACCAATTGATCATAGTATTATATAGTATTCACATAAGAAGTATCAATCGATATCAGAAACCTAAACTATCACTTGATACCTTTGATAGTGGTAGACTGTAGCACTAGATACTAGATAGTGGAATCTCCTCCCCGGGACGTCAAGGATGCTTCTGCCCCAGCTGGCTGCCGCTGGCTGGCTCTTGTCCAGTTTGTTTGCGAGCGGTAAGGCCTTTTGGCTTCTGGACAAATGCAAAAATTTGTCCAAGGCACTAGTCTGTCACCGCGTCAACAAACCTGTACTCCAGAGTCCACCCGGAGACATTTAGGACAAACAACCGAAATCTCCTACTCTACGTGGGATTTTTGAACTGAAACACGGTGAAACATAAGAATTTTGTCCCGGTTCTTTTAAAATTATTCAAGAATATCTGCATCTTGTGCATATTCCTTAACAAAATTAGGCTATTTTGGTTATGTCCTGGAACATTTGGTGGTTAAGCATATTTTTAAAAGTAGATTGGCTGGTTGTAACTTGTAATTTGGAAACAGCGTTTATGACAATTGAGTCTTTTGTTTGTTATTGTTAACTCTTAAGTTTTGAGGTGCGTTGGATATACATATCATGTAAAGTTTTTTTGATCTTAATGAAGCTGATGTCTATTGCTCTTTGGCTGATCAAATTCAACCGTTAAACTGTACAATTAATAATAAAACTAGTTTAAAAAAAAATAAAGAACAATTGATCCAACTATAAACTACATAGCACATCAATTTTATACCAAGTATCTACTATGATCTGTCTAGTATTAAGTACTTCAATTATGTATGCTAGTTTATTACTTCATTAAGTAATTTCCCTAATTTGGATACTTTTCTCAGTTTTTTGATTTTTGCCATTCAAATTTTAACACAATCCATTCAACAACAATAATAAAAACAATTAAAGCAACAAAACAAAACATAAAAAAGCATATTATTCAATCAGAATATCACCAATTATATCCATCTGGCACAATTGGTTTATACATATTATTCACTTTCTTTAATACAAACAGCACATATTCATTTCAAAAACACAAAGCTACTATATAGATTTAAGGATCACCATCATCATCATTTTAAAACAACAAAATTATAAAAACTCATAATGGCATCAACTACTGAATCTAACCATAAACCAAGACAACAATCTTCCAATAATAGACATCAACATCATAATCAACAACAGAAAAAGACGCTTCCAATCGCTACTTCTCTACCTTCAAAACCAACATTTACTGCTAAGAAGCCTTCAACAACAAATTGGGCTGATATTGCCGCTGCTAAAACCCAAACAACAAATACTACGCATACTAATACAAATAATAAAGATGCTATTGCTACTGCAAATACAAATACAAATTCAGCTGATACAAAGATTCCTCCAATTCCCAATACTACTGCTACTACTAATAGTAGTAATTCAACATCACCATCAACTGTCCCAAATTCAAAACCTCAGAAGCATCATCAACGACAACAATCTCCTAGAAAAAATAATGCAAACACAACTAATAGTAATAATGATAGCACTTCTGCCAATTCTAATGCTACTGCAACTTCCAGTTCTGCCTCTGCTACTGCCAAAAAGTTTACTCCAGTCAATGAATACAACAGTGAAGAAATTTTAGAGTTTTTAAGTGCTAGATCATTAGAACTATCTCAAAATAGTGTTTACCATAAACAAAGTGGATCTAATTGGACTAGCAAAACTAATAATAAACCAAAAAAATTTGAAAAAGATGTTGTTTTAATTGAATTGAAAAAGTTCTTGGGGAAACAGAAATAAAATTACAGAAATAAACAAATCAATAAAATATAAATAAATTCTCTGTAGTCTCTGGTGTATCGACTGTCGACTTCTGTTTTGTTCCAGCTTCACGCTCATAGACTGTTTGCAATTCTTCAAGACAAAGAAAAATTATTTTGCCTCGAATATAAATTGCTTACTATCATATTATTTAAACTAGTTAACAATAATAATTAATAATTAAACTGATCATTAAATAATAAATTTATTCATCAATAGATAAAACTGTAATATCTGTAGTTTTCTAATAATATAAATTTATAAGTCATATATTATAGGCCGGTGTAAAGTTGAGAAATCTATAAAGTCAGTCCGATCTAATGAAATTTAAAGTCAAAAGGACTAGTAACACGCAATAAACAATTGAGATAAATCAGAGAAGTTACGCCAATTACAAGAAGATAATAATAAATATATATATTTTTTTTAATAATGCAAACTAGTCATACACATATGTATTAATTTTTTTTTTTTTTTTAACTGTAGATTAATGTTTATTCATGATCAAATTCTATTTAATAAAGACTGTTATGTTTAGTTTTCTTTCAATGTACTTTAATTTTCCTTTCTTGTTTGGATGATGTAGTCTTCTGATATTCTATGATTCCTCAGTAGAGCCAATCGCCATTCTATAATTAAATAGGTGTAAACTTGATATTGAGTCTATTCAATCAAGATCATATGAATTTTGAAATAAAGTCAATAAAAGCAACATGTACCAAACTGAGATAAGACAAAGAATTAAATATATAATATTTTTAGTGCTGCTGCAGCTGGCGCTAGTGCAGATTTTAATTTTAGTTTAATCTCAACTAGTGCAAAAATTGTAAGTCATTTGCTCAGCTTGATAAAATAATTTTTTTAATTATAATATATTTCAATTTTAGACTTTTAATAGTTTTTAAGTGATATATTAACTCATATTAAACACAAAAAGACGTTTATTTTATTATAATTAATATTAATAGATTCCGCCTCAAATCAGAATTTCTAAATTTCGACATATTCAATAAATAACTTGACAAACAGGCCAATTTTAACAGCAACAAATCTGCCTCGCTGGCGCAATCGGTAGCGCATACGACTCTTAATCGTACGGTTGCGGGTTCGAGCCCCGCGTGGGGCTGGTGGATTTAGTTTTTTTCTGATTTTTTTTTAGTGTTGTTTTTGGTGTGTCTGTTTTTCTCAAAAACAAAATGTGATGTTTACTGATTGATATTAATTCTTCTTTAGATTTAAATTAATATATAAGAATGAGCGATTGGATTAAGGATCTAGTGGATCCAAAGATAGTGTAATTGGGATTTTCTTTTTCATTTGTGTTTGGTCATAGCTAACATTTTTACAGCAAGTCTCCAGTGGTTGTTGAAGCGCCACTTGGTTATACTGAAACAACAAAGGTATCATCACCAGATCAGCATCATCACCAGTGAACACCAGATGAGAATCATCATCAGATGAACATCATCATTATCAGAATTAATTTAAAATGAAACTAACAATTATTTTTTTTAAGTCCAAGAAAGTTACAACACCGGTATCAAAACCATCTCAACAACAAATTGATTCCTTGAAAGTGAAGGTAAATATCATCATTTAAGACTAAAGTTTAACATTATGCTAATAGTACTTGATTTTAGAAAGCTTGGGATGTGGCAATGGGTCCAGCAAAGCAAATTCCAATGAACTTGTTCATGAATTATATGTCTGGTAATTCTTTACAATTGTTCTCCATCACAATGACATTAATGCTGTTTACTGGTCCAGCCAAGGCTATTTTGGAAACTAACAAGGCCTTTAACGGTTTATCAAACCAAGTAACTACACATGATGTTTTATTGGCTAAGATGACATATGTTTTCTTCCAATTTGTTGTTATTGCTATTGGTATTTATAAATTGAATAGTATGGGGTTGATTCCAAATAGGGAAGGTGATTGGCTATCGTTTAAAGAAGCTAGTGAGGTGAGATTAATACCCTTAAAATGATTTAAAAATAATTCCTACTAACACGATTGTTTTTTAGTATGTTGAACATGTCATTTCTATATAAAAACACAAACCAAAAGGAAGAATTATAATAAGAAGATAATATGATATTGATTATGAAAAAGATCAATTCTTTGTAACCTTTGTAGATTTTGAAGTTTGTTTCTCAAAGATTTGTTGTAGATTATACTTTTGATACTTATCATAATTATTAACAACACTCATTCCAATATTGTTCTTAAAACATTCAATCAAAATCAACTTTTCATAATTCTTTAGATCAACTTTATGACCATGATTTGAACCGACACAATCAGCAACTTTCTTAATGATATCCATCTTATCCAATGTATTGAAATTTCTTGAACTAACTTTAATGGCAAATTTATATGGTTTTTGACCTTGTTCATTATGGAAATGAGGTGCCAATACTTTCTTAGCCAATTTCTCCAATTCTTCCATGCTTGCACTAACGGAATACGTTATTGGTGTCAACTTTTGTGTGTATCTAGTGTTTTTAACCTTAGACTCATAAGCTTCTTTACAAATCAGTTCAACAAATTGTTCTGGTATAATTGGTTTTCTAGTCTTGCAAAAAACAACACATTCACAATCAAGATCAATAAATGTCAAATGTTGTTTCTTATGTGGAGGTTTAGTACCATTATTGTTATTTTTATTATTTTGTGATTGTAATCCTTCCAATTCCTTCTTGATAGAATCTTCAATGGATAATTCTTCCTCTTCCTCAGCTTCTTCACCGTCACCACCATTCTCTTCAGCCTTCATCTTTGCAATCTCATCCTTATAAATCTCCTCATATTTGTCTTGGAATAACAACTTAAGCTCAGCTTGACATTTCTTCTCTTGATGTCTGTTGCATGTCACATAAATACCTGCGGTGGATGGATCAATAATACCACTAGCAACTTTGTACTAAACAATGTATGTTAATAAACCACAGAAAAGATTACACATATCAAAAAACTCACCTTTTTCTTTTTAGCATCATGAGAGGACTCACTCTTTCTTTTTTCAGCCATTTTATTGTTTATTTATTAGCAAAAATTATCTGTATTTGTATTTATTCCCACTGAATTCTGTAGTTGTTGATGTTGATTAAATTTTTTTATTTTCATGCAGTTTAAAGATTTTTCAATTTTGTACATTTCAGACAATATTACAAAACTACAAAAGAACCATAATGTCTTAATAAACTCCATTGTTTTGTTTGTATCTCATGTTATCATTTATGTAATGTTATATGCCTTATGTATTGTATATGTGTTCTATCAATATAAAAAAGAGTTCTCATGTTCTCACGATACAGATCTAAAGAACTTGGAGATCTTGGAAGGTGATGGTGTACTTGGAGATTGGGACTCACTAGTTGAGGAACTGCTTGAATTGGCATGTAATCTCTTTATCAACTCCATAGCTTCATCTGGTTTGATTTGATCATACTTACGCATACGCAACACCGGATCACTGTACTCCTCCAAAGAACCAACCTTCAATAAATTGATTGTTTGTCTTAATTTCAAAAACATGGATTGCAATGATTCTCGATCAGTTAATGCCTTTTGATTATCACCTGGTGTTAAGACGCTGATGATGGATTCAACATATGAAACATCAAGGTCAAAATTGAAAATAGATGCAGCTGTAAATACAGATGTAATGTTCAAATCTTCCAAAAATCTCATGGCTAACAAATCAAAAACTCTATAAAGCAGTAATGATTTGACTGAATATGGTAAATTGGAAAATGTAGAACTAAACATATTTTGCAAGAAATCACCAATATCCTTGATAGAGAAATTTGGTTCTTTATTGCGAGTATTGGTTGACCAATCCCATTCAACCAAATCCATCAAATCTTCAATCTTACCATCAACAGTCTCAAACAATCTGGTTTCAGAACTCTTTCTAGTGTTTGTAAATGCATCAATAGCCTTCAATTTAACTGGGATATTAAATTTGGTAGATAAATCATTTGAAATGTCTTTACTCATAATCAAAAAGTATTCTAAATTGATCAAGTTTTGTGATAATTCTTCTCTTGTAATAATATCCAACTTTTGATTATAATGTTTGTTGATAACATTCAAAAACAAATTATCCATATTTTCCACCACCAATTTATTTAAAGCTGGGACATTATATTTGTAATAATCTTGTAAAAACTTATCTTGATCTCTCATAAAAGTACGTACTTGAGCACATGTAACTGGGTAAATTGAACTAAATGGTAAAACCTGTGGATATTTCAATTTACTAACCTGTTCCTCATTAACTGGTTCACTCAACCAACTGACTTTCATAATCTTTAAATATAATCTTGAATCTTGAATAATCATTGGCATTGAATCATCTTCTTCAGCAGATTTTTCAAAATCTTGTTTAAATGCAATTGTTGATGCTTGGATATATTTCTTGAACATTAGAATCAACAAGTTGTAGAAATAATCATGGTTTAATTTGAAATGCTCTAAAATCAAATAGAAATTTCCAAAAACTGGATGTAGTTCCAAAATCAATTTAGAATCTATGATATCATTGTTTAAAACCTCTTTCAACGTTGGATAGATTTTAGTTGACAAGTTTTCCCATAAATCATTTGTTGCTTGATTGACTAATTGTGGAAGTTTTGTTGATGTGAATTTATGAAAGATTAAAAACCCAATCAATTTAGATAAAAATTCTTTAATATTATCTTTTGTTTTGATGTATTGTTTAAATTGTTCATTTTTGGCATCATTTGGTAGAAATGGATATAAAATCCTGTCTCTTCTTAAATTCAACTCTTTGTTAAATTCACTTTTGAAGAAAGTTAATTGATCCAAAGTTTTAAAAATCATATAACTATCAAAGATGAAATCCAAATCCAAAAAGTCATCAACTTGGGGTATATTTTCATCCATTGCCAAATATGAATTTCTTAAACTGATTTCAACACTTGAATTGACTTTAAAATCAGAAAAATCTCTATTGATACCTCTCATTGTATTCCATTTAGCAATAACAAAACTAAAATTTTCAAAATAAGAATCTGCAATTTGTTCATATCTCGTATCCAAAGAGCTTAAATTTCTTTTCAATAAACCTAAGGACTCATCTCTAATCAAGTTTTGTAAAATAGGTATAGAATCATTAATCTTGTTCAAAAACTTGAAATCCTTATCGAATTCTTTATTCAAAGCATCTAAATCATTCAAGTTTTTCAAAGCATTAAAGAACTTGTTATTCTTAATCAATTCATGTGTCTTATCAGTCAATTCCAAAATTTGTAAAATCTTGTTAATCAAAATAACAGATTCATTGATCTTACTAATATTCTTCTTCAACCCAATCAATTGGAACTTTCTAGCAATTGTCAAGTTTGATGTTTTGAACAAATGGTTGCTTATATCCAACACTTGTTCATTCATAGTGGAAGAATTCTGAGAAATGTTTGAAATCTTTGCTGTAGATTGATTAATATTGTGTTCATTTGCCTGTATAAAGCTCGTCAATTCATCCCCCTTTCTCGATATCTCATTGTTTAATGTACCCACCAACGTGTCTATTGTGTTTGCCTGGATGTTTGATTTGATGATCGGCACCAATTGATCCAAGTAATTGTTTGAATTCAACAGGTTGATCGGGTCATTGTCGTTCAGGAAACTTAGGTGTTTCAAACTAGTATCAGTAGCAGCAGCCATTGTTGGAGATTATTCAGATCTTTCGGATGCAGTGGACAATGATGGACACAGTGGATTATGAATTATGAAAATAAACAAAGTAGACACCCTCTTCCTTCACCTAGCGGCTATTTTAATTACTGTGATTGATTTGTTTATTGTATTTGATTATGTTGTCACAGCTTGGTAATTTGGTGAAATTGGCAGGGGAATAACAAAAACCAGTTACCCGGATTTGAGCTACTTTAAGAAGCGCATTTGGGCTATGAAGTTGTTAATTAACAAAAGGAATGAAGTGAAAAGGAGATGTGGGTGTCTAGAGGATCATTTAGTACCTAGATTCTAGATATCGACTTTGTAATGTGTTTTAAATTTTTATAGATATAGTTGAGATCTATTTATTTTTAAAAGCAGAGGTTGATGGGTTACTATGGTAGAATTAGATCAGATAAGAAAACTATAATCAAACACTTCAGAAATGGACTGTATCATTCTTGATTAGACTTCTCAATTGTAAAATGCTATTATCTAGATTCTATACTCAAAAACACACATTAAGACACATCTTTTAAAATAAATATAAAATATCTAAAATCAAACAAAACTATTTAGCAGACAAGACACTGGTAACAGGCATTAACAAAGAAGTCACTTCTTCCTTCATATCTTCTTCAATGTAGTTACTTTTTTGTTGATCTTCATATTGATCTTTTAATCTTTGTTCCTTTTCAAGTCTTTCCTTTTCCATAACGATATGCAAGTCCTTGTATAACCAGAAGAACCATGCAGCAATGGCAACACCAGCACAACCAGTAGCAACAAATGGCCAAATCAAATAAGGATCAACCAATGCAGAGGTACAGGCTTCAGAAATAGCAGCAGAGATAGAAGACATGAACAAAAAGATAGCCATAACTAAACCTTTCATGTGATCTGGAGCTCTGGTGTATGCAATTTCATAAGCTGCAGTATTGGCAAAACATTCAGAGGCAGCACCCATGACGTATAAAACAACTTCAACCCACACTGTGATTGGTGACACACCAGTACCCTTGTCACAGTCTGTAGCATAGTAACCACAAGGTGAGGTTTCATAAACCTTCCATTGAATGATAGCACCTGCAATTGAGGACAATGCAGCCAACATGAAACCAAAAGTAATTCTGTAGACTGGTCTAAACTCGATTTTATATCTTCTGAAAATTGGATAGACACAGTAATCTAGGATTGGAATCAAAACAATAATAGTCAATGGGTTAAAGTTACTAATCAAATCATTTGGAACACCATTAGTGGTCATACTAGCAGATTGAGAGTTTTGAATACCACCAATACCACCATCATTAATGTTGTAGATGATGAAAAACAAAAAGATCTTGGAAGCATCCCAAGTGACTCTAACATCCTCAACAAATTGATCAGTCCATGAAACCTTCTTCTTGCCTTTGCTAGTGGTATCTTCAACACTTTGAATTTCACCTCTGCTGATAATGTTTGTTGGCTTAGCAAATTCCCAGAATTCACCATTTCTTAATCTTCTAATCCATCCACTCTTGAAAGAGTAAGCTAAAACCTTTGCTGATTCACCAATGATAGAAATCCCATTTGGCTTTTCTTTCTTTAAGTGTGGACGAAGAGCAATCAATAAAGGAACCATTAGGAAATAAACGATACCTGGAACCAAATATGCCAACCAAAACCCTATTCTCTTGGCTGCATAACTGGTACCTAGGGACAAAAAGGCACCAATATTAATAGCCCAGTAGAACACCAAAGTCATTCTTTCTAAAGTTTGATCTTTAACCAAGATCACTCTTTCACCTTTCTCTGTAGTTTCAACAACATCACGCTTGTGTGGGTATTGATCAAATAACAGTGGTAATAAATTTGGCTTGATAAACCCAGTACCAAATGCCAAACTGATGATTGAAATAATAGTTGGAGCCAAAGCAGCTTTACCTTTATCCAAAACACTAGGAATAGCAGCAATGATTAAGATAATATGAGAAACAGCACCGATCCAAACACCATACCAAATGGTTCTCATTCTACCCCATTTCTTATCAGAGATATAACCACCATATAAAGGAGTCAAATAGGCTAAAAAGGTCAACAATAAAGTGATTGCACTTGCAGTTTGTAAACCCAAACCTAAAGCACCAGCATTCAACTGAGTACCCTTTGGTGGAGCACCAGCACCGTTACCACCTTTTGGTAGTGGTAATTGGATGAAATTGTTCAAACGATCTTTAATACCATAATAAGAAGCTCTTTCTGAAAATTCGACAAGACAGATTAGATAAGTGGCATATGGAGCATGACCCAGTCTTTGTGTCAAAGTTTTGTAGTCTTCTTCAGTTGGTTCTGGATATTTCTCATTGTACTCTCTTATTTCGTCTAGCTTGATTTCATCATCATCGACAATATCACCAACTTCAGTATCAGTGCTTATGACAGCATCAACAGCCTTCTTTTCATTTTTGAATATAGATTTTAGAGCTATATTGAAGAAAGAGAGTTAGTGAGTAATCATGTTGAAGCTTAATGATTTAACAACATACCCATTTTGTATTAAACAGTAATACTTTATCTATCGTTTTCACAAATAATAGTACTTCCTGGAATCCAGGGTCTTTTTATATTTATACTATTCATGTCGACGCTGATTTATGTATCTTGTCACTCACTTTTTAATCAATCAAGATTGTAAATCTAAATCTTGATTTGCATCTAATACACCTAGGTCATACTGTCCAATATCAGTCTAAAAACCCTGGAGTATTCCAGTGTTGGTAATGGTTCTTGATTATCTTGATGCCTTTTACATCCTGTAAGTGGAACCATAGGTCGCAAACACTTGTAAAGTTGCGTCATTAGTTTCTTCAATGGTACTATTGTTCCCCCTTTGAACCCCAGTGAACATACTTGCAAATGAAATGCTCTTGTTGATCACCACTCTTACATATTGATGCCACATGCAGACAAGGCCTAAGGTTACAGTTGACTGATATTTCTAATCAAATATATAACTGTAATTCTGGCTACTCTAGACTCTTGTATCAACAAATACCCTTAACCAGTCTTCTTCATTATACTCAATAGTAAATACTATATTTTAATCAGGATTAATTATGTTTCACACCTTAAAATTTTATGCTGTCAGCCTTCAGGATTGATCCGATATGCAATATTCAGCAGTCAAGTGCTCACTATAAAAAATACAAACGGCACGAGCAAGACTCTTTCTTATCAAATCATATAAAGAAATTCAAAATTCACTCTACAAGAACTTGGAACTACATACATCATACTGTCATTATTCATACATGAACAAAGTCGGACCAATAGGAGACAAGCACCCAGTGGGCACTGGGTGAATAAAAGTCCGTTGGAGATTATTGTAATTAGAATTTAGTAGTACGTAATCGCTAATAACTATACGGGAACACGGGTAAATACATTAAACACACTAATATTGAATCTTGACGTACCAGGTACATGAGCATGTTGTCTTCGTCCGTAACTAAAATGTTGATTTGTGAATGTATTTCTTGAAGTTTATTGTTGTTTGTTATTTGTCAGTGGCTTTATCAGTGATTAGCCTTGAAGTTAGCTGGTTAAGAACTTAGAAGTGATCAGAGTTCAAAGTTGACATGGCCTGAGTCTTGACTCTTGACACCTTTTTTCACACTGACTTGATATTGATGTAAGTAAAGTGGTAGATAAGATGATATCATCAATCTTTTATAGTAACTTACACCCGCAAGTCTCTATCATCAACATCATCACCATCCAAGAAAATTTATATCAGGTACATATCTATCTTAAATACAAACTACACATCAATAGTATATCATTATCATTCATTTCGTTCATTAGTTACAAGTTGTAAAAGATCTAGACAACTTTTTTTTGCATCCAAGAGATGGAGAACCATCCAAGAGATCCTCTGATGAAGAAGAAGTCATTGGGAACTTGAATCCAAAGTTCAAGCGTTCTGGCACTTTAATATCATCCAATTCTTGAGCCTGCATATTGCTGGAAGAAGCTGTAGTTGCATTAGTTGTAGTGCTGATGTTGCTATTTAAGCTTGTAGTGCTGCTGTTAGTTAAACTATTACATGAAATGTTCAGGTTTTGATAGGATGCTCTAACGCTTAGAGATCTTTTTGAGGTTCCAGAGTTGAAGTTGATTGGACCAGAAGTAAAGGTTCTTCTGTGACTATGGATGCATGTAGATCCAGTAGAAGAAGCAAGGGATGAGGAGGAAGATAAGGAACCAGAAGTGCCAGCACCATGATTCAGAGAATGGAAGGATGTTGCTCTTTTCAAATCTCTTCTAAATCTTGTTAGTTCCTTTTCACAAGCGTTTTTATGCTTATCATCATTCATCTCAACATATTTCTGTGGGTAACATCTATGACTTTGAGAATCAAAAAAAGTCTTATAACCACCTTCCAAAATCAAGATATTTGGATAGTCTAAATGTGGATAGTTGTTTTGGTTCAAGGCACGATCACAGGTTCTTAAGTGACTAGCCATCAATGGACCTCTGTAAGAACTAAACTCACAATGGAACACAATCAAAACATGCTTATCCTTTGATGGTAGTTTTTCAGGCTTCAAGAATTTTTCCTCCAGCTCTTGCTGAGAAGAAACATTAACAGCACCATCAATGTGACCACCTTCATATTCGTATTCAAATCTGCAATCAACAATCAACACTTCATCAAAAAATTGCTTATACTGGCCATCCAAGATCTTACATAGAGTTTGCACCTTAATTCTTGGGATCAAATCATTCTTAACATGGAAAGTTTCAATTTTGGAGTTTTGAATTTGAGATGTTGTAGTTGGTATTTCTAAATCTTCGAAATCCTCTTGCATTGGACTCTTTTCAGCACGACGACAACTACCACCACGGAAGACGTCTGTAGTTTGTGTGATTTCAGACTTTGTGTAGAACATGGAATGGATACGACGAACTTTTGAGCGCATTGGCTTCTTCTGGATAGGAGAGCCGATTTCTCTTTTGCAAGCGGCAATGGTATCCTCGTCATATTCGTCATCATCGTCACCAACGTAGTCATTACCAGCATCACCAATGACGCTCTGGCCCACGAGATCAAGATTTATGGATCTTTCAGCGATTGGCGAAGGAACACACAGGAAGTCCAGGTTGTTATCATCTTCATCGAATGCATCAGAGTCCAGCTTCAGCTTAGCAAGACCGTCGTCACTGACATCAGAGGGAGTGAACTTGTGTCTCTGATGAGGATGTAGGTCTATACTTGGGATGCTGTAGGAGTGCTGCAACAGCCTGCTGTTGATGGACGATCTGGCTCTGTGCAGGGTTCTTCTGCTCTGTGGAGGCTTCATTGATGGGGCGGCAGAAAGCATTGATTCCAGAGAGGACACAGAGCTCATGGAGTTGACTGAGGATATGCTGAGGTGCGAAGTTGTTCTTGAAGAAGAGGCGGTTGAGGAAGAGTTTGTGTTGGAGCGTGAGCGGTAAGAGTGTGAAGAAGGTCTCTTTGCCAGCAATGGGGACGACTCTAGCTGCATCTCCATCTGGCTGAAGGCGGCACTGTTCAAGCTCTGGTTGTCGGTGGTGGTGGTGGTAGCACTGGCAGTGGTGATACTGCTGCTATCGTGGAAAGTGAGGGTTCTCTTTGGGGTTGGAATGTTCTTTAGCGAGCTATATAGGGTTATAGTGTTAGTAGGGCTTCATTGTGGAAAAACTTTTTAGTGACAAAAAAGAATGCTAAAGGCAAATTAAAAAATGCAAATCAGACTTACGCTAGCTCATGGTTGATGTGGAAGTTCTGGCACAGGTCAGCAGCCAGTGTGGTGGTTGGGGAATCATATGAAGGTTCTTGGTACAGGTTTCTTAGCGTGTTGAGATCCCTAGTTCCTAAAGGTTGGATAACACCAGCTCTTCTGGCAGCCTTGGTGGCCTTGGTGGCCTTGTTCATCTTGGGCAGAAAACAAGGAGAGTCTGGCGAGCTGTTGTTCCCGAAAAAGGATTCAATGTTCTTTAGCAATGACTTTGGTGAATCGATATCCATGATTATTGGTTTATAGATGTTGTAGTTATAGTAGAGTTAGGGGTGTGCACTTGTTTTGGTTGTATTGCTAACTAGGTCAAGATCAAGATCAAGAGATGAGGTAACAAAAAAAAGCAACAAACAGATAGTGAATGAATAATCAACAACGATGGCAATAAGACACACACGCTTCTTGGGATATGATGGATGGAACAGGATAGTATATAGAGCAGAGATCAAGAAGTCTTGAGAAGGTTCTATCGATCTCCCAAATGGAAAGGGCTTTTATTTGAGGGATAGCAAACTCTGTTTTG
Organism: Liangdongia berthetii; assembly: GCA_030564525.1. NCBI lineage: Eukaryota > Fungi > Ascomycota > Saccharomycetes > Phaffomycetales > Wickerhamomycetaceae > Liangdongia > Liangdongia berthetii. The sequence continues at coordinate 25,308 of JAJLVX010000431.1, read as the reverse complement.
TGCAACACTGAGTTTCACGGTGAAACAGCACAGCACAGGGAAGTGAACAGCAGCAAGACAGAGTAGGCAGAGTAGCAGGCTGTAGCCAGTGAGACAGACATGTTACGCTGGGCTGAACATGGTGGGCCGTGGCCAGTCCCCAGTGCACTCCCCCTGCCAGAACTTAGAAGGGAGGTGTCTCTGGCTCTCTGCCTAGCTGCTCAGCTGCTCCCCTTGAGGCTGCCAGTGCCCATTTCCCAAGCTGCGCTTTGACGCTGTCCATTGCTTTTGTTACCACCGCCTGTAGCGCATCTCTTACTTTTCAGAGTTGACAAATTTCCCCATTGGGACATTCACAAACCTAATTCTGTTTATCTATTTCCAGATCTGGTAACTACAATTGATCCGCAAAATTGTGACATACATGATACATATGTATATGAAGGTAATGCGTCATGACCATGTATATAAATGCTCTAGTTTATATACCTAAAATGCAAGAGAAGCCATGGAAAATGATTCTAAGCACTACAAAAGCTGTACTGCAATAGCTATTGTTACCACTATTATTGCTTTTATCATCTATGTACTGATATTTTACTATGGATCCTGGAGGCTGGGATAAGGGATCAACTGTTATGGATTGGCTGTAGGCTGTACAGTGTATCCTGTTATTGATACACTATTATTGGACTGTAGCACCGTTGAGTTTAGACAGCTACACACCCTACAGTTCAACTTGATTTGACTTCAACAAAACACACCAAACCTTGTACTATGTTGTGGGCCTAGATAATCCTATCAAGTGATTTGTTGTGTGATCACTGTCACTGATCATATGAGTAAACAAACAAACAAAGAAACAGTAGTACATACTACCTAGAGGCTGATACGTAGACGGTAGCACCAATTCCAATCAAAGATATCACGATTCACAATTCTTTGTTTCTTGCTTTCATTGCAGATCAAAGCTATCAGTCTCGTGTAAAAACACTAAACAGGATTACCGCACATTCCCACAAAGTGGGCTCTCTATTGAGTCGTGACTCGTGAGTCAAGAGTCAAGACTCATGAATCTTAACGTGCCTATTATGGCCACGTACTACTAGTACGTATGTTCCCAATTCAATCAAAGCTATGCTGTCGTGTAGCAAATCCTACTTTTTTTGTTTTGCTTCTTGCAGCTTCAGCTTTTACTTCTAATTCTTTTGCACTACTGCAACCTACATTTGAACTCTTCAAACATTTTCTTGAAACAAAGACATGATTGGAACGAATTGATAGTACATGCATAAAGCAAAAAATTCTTTCATAGCTGTTGATACTTGGAGAATGTTCATCACAAACCTTCTTTGCTTTGTTTAAACAGCCATGAACTTTTTCAACAAGTTGTAATAATGAAGATTTCGCGCATCATGAATATTAAATTCTGTACCAGTAGTGCTACAAAAATACTGAAGCTAGCTGCTCCGCAGGTCGATAGCGGCCTTTAGATAATCTGCTATACATCTCCAATCTCAAGATTCAGGAACACGTTACACAACGTTCCACATGCTCAATTTCACTAAAGTAAACCACACTAATAACAGTAATAACAACGACAACAAACGATGCTACCACCTGCTAGGACCAGTGCTTAATTCGTTTCAACTAAACTAAAACCCCATACAACTTCAAATCTTCAAGCCAAGTTTCAGATTCATCGAACACTGGTCTTTTTGGGCAACACGACTGGCCTAATTAGGGAATCGGGAACACCGCTTTTTGTGGTTTTATGAAATTTCTTGTCTACACCTTGCATATGCATACATGAATTAGATGTAGAGATGTGCGCTTAGTGACGCAGTGATGTGTTTTTTTGGCATGTGCATAATTCTTGATCTCAAGGGGAACTGATTGATCTTTCAAGATCATCAAGTGTTTTTTATTTTGTCTTGGTTTAATTATGTGGTTCAAAGTTAAAACTTCAAATGTTGAAATGTAAGTGGAACGTTAACGGTTTATTCAATATTGACAACAGGAATCAGGATATCAAACCGCAAATTTCATTTGAGGCTGAAAGTTTGATTGCCAGTGTTACGAATCACGATGTGATGAGAGATGAAAGTTGAAACACAAAAGTTATCTTTCTACAGACACAGTTCATTGTCTTTTTTAGACACCAGTAACAAGTGAGACTCAAGAGGTTTCTTGAGTATGGCATCATATCATGTTGCCAATACAACCTTGTTTTAAAGATAAGTACCCTAGATTCGAATAGCTGTACAGTGTATAATGCGTTTTTAGCAATTACGGTAATTAGCGGTAATTGTAGTTCTCCAACACATGAGCTCAGACAAACAAAACTCTTATGTTACATCTTACAAGTAGAGTAAAGAGTACAGAGTCTATTTAGCAGTAGTATTTACTATTCACAAACTGAAGAGAACTTTGATGTGTATATAGCTCATTGATACTAAACTAAAAAGGATGTCGCAAAACTACTAGTGGTTTAAACTTTAATGTTAGCTTTATACTAGACACTGAACAGTAAACAGTAAACCATTAACCCCTTCTAAGATCAACACACCACATTTAGAATCATTTACACATGCTCTAAGATCGTGAACAATAAGATGATGACAGCATGTAATGTTTTTACTTAAAACTGACTACTACTAGACTCTAGTACTACAGATTCCACAAAAGATCGGATCATATGATATCCAAGAAATCAACCCAGTTCAATGAAGATAGTATACTACTACATATGTATACGTCATAAAATCAATTAAGAAGTCGTGCCATAATTTAATAGAATCTACAGAAAACCTTTTTGTATTTTCCCTGTATCATTAATTCATATACCCAAGTAATCATTCACATTTGTGCTCTTTGTTCTGAACGTTAATCTATCCTCACCATCATTATAAAAACTCCCACTAACCACACTTTTTACATCATCCTCAGTACTATCACTAGAATCTTCGTCATCACTATCCAAAGTATCAAAAAATGTAGAATCATCAAGGTAATTAGGAACATCTCTATTTGCCCTTAAGAATGAGTTTAGATTCAAACTTTTGTTTGAGGTTGATAAATTTGTGTTTGGAATTGATTTTATTGAAGGCGCAGGTGATGCATCCACAGGTGATTGTGGTTGTGACATTGATGATTTAACTGCTGTTATTGCACTGGTTGTGACGGGTACAGTGATGTTCTCTGGACGTGTCATGGAAGTTGAAGTGTAGTACTGTGTTGTATTATTATTATTATTATTCATTATTGGGATTGACAATGTCGAGGATGCATCTGTTGTTGATGATGTTGATGCAGATGTGAATGGAGATGCAGATGCAGCAGAAGATGAAGATGAAGAAGATCTATTCTTTGTAAAAATGGATTTAAATTTTGAAAATGATGACGATGGATCTTTAAACAAATATTTTTCATTAAATTTGTTAAATGCAGATTTTTCTGAATTTGATAAACCAAAAGTTATAAATGGATGTGATTTAATCTCCTGAATTGTGATTCTTTTCTTTGGATTTTTGATAAAAATCTTTGAAAGTAGATGATTAAAACTTTTCAGTTGCTGTATATCATCATTGTACTTATTATTGTCATTGCCATTATCATTATCATTATCATTATCATTAAAATGCAGGTTTTCATCATCAAATGCAACATTCTGTGTCAAAATCTCATTAAACAATTCAAACTCATTCTTCCCCATAAATGGCAAGTCCTGATACCATAAACAGTATAACGTCACACCTAGAGCCCATACATCAATTTGTGCATCGATTTTGCCATTGTATTGCAAATCACATAATTCAGGCGCAAGAAAAGCCGGAGTACCCAAAGTCTCTGAAGTCATTGTACTCTTCATGTCATATTGAGTATTCAAAGAATGTGGACCGAATTTAGCATAGCTGATACCAAAGTCAGATAATTTCAGTTCATTGTTGGAGTTGATGAGGATGTTTGAAGGTTTAACGTCTCTATGAATGATGCCAATCCCATGTAAATATTCTAAAGCGAGTACTAAATCTCTTGCGATATGACGAATTGAAGATAATGGATAATATTTTATACCAAATTTCAACTCCCCTTTTGAACAGTATTCTAATAGCAAGAATATTTTATTTAATTTTGAATCATCAAGAACTTTAAAGAGTTGTATGCATTTAGGATGATTTCCAACCAATTTCATAATGTTAATTTCATTTTGGATGCGTTCTAGTTTTGTTGGAGCAGATGATGATTTTTGAGATAATATTGTACGTTTTGTATATTCTGAAAGTTCTTTCAAGGCATATTGTGAACCATTAGGGGATTGGACCAAGTAAACTTTTGCATTATGACCACTTCCTAATTTTGACACTAATTTGTATTCATTAAGGAACTTTGCATTGGTGGAAAGGTCTTTTGTAAGATTAACCTGAGTGATTGTGGGTATCATGTGTTATGATATAATACTGAAGGTGCTGATGATAATCACAGTGGCTAGCAAAATGATAAATATAGTATAGCCAAGTTCCAACTTCCAAGTATAAAGATTATTATTGTTTGTTATTTATCTCAATTTTCAGGGCCTTTCAATTTTCAATTTTCAGGTGTTGAAATGCTAGACTTCCGAATGCGGTAATAACTGTACAGGTACAATCATTAATAATGGTACAGTAATGCACATTACAATGTACAGTAATGATATTGTAATGATATTGTAATAATATTTTAAGCGAAAAAACAAAAGCAAACCACAGAAACCAGTTCTGAAAACCAAATAAAATATAGTAAATATATAAGAGTGTATATAAAAAATATGTTCAATGTTGTGTTGAAACTTGATAAATGAATGTGTGAGTGAATATGTTGATAAGTTCATATTGTGTTAAACTTTAAAGCGAATGGTTAATCATGGACATCATATAACAATAAAAAATAAAATCTATTCAATAGATTCAGAAAGGGTGATAGTGATAGTAATAGTAATAGTAAATAATATAGCAGCAATATATTCATATCATAAATCAGTGCTTATTGTGAGTTCTCAAGTGTTGAGCAAGATTATCACTTCTACTAAACTTCTTTTCACAAAATTTGCAAGGGAATGGACGAATATTTGAATGAACAGATCTAATGTGTCTTTTCAAATGTTCAGATCTTCTGAATGCCTTTGGACAGCTTTCACACTTGAATGGTTTCTCACCTTCTAATGCTGGATCTAATATATTTCCTGTATTTGATGATGATGATGTATTTCCATTAGAACGTTGTGAGTGAGATAAAGAGCGTGGAGTTGTTGTTGATGATGATGATGATGATATTGAGGATGAATTCAGCATAGAAGATGATGCATTGAGTGGATGTGATAGGATTGATGAAGGCTTTGATGCTGTACCAGCAGCACTTGAAGATAATGAAGATGTAGATGGATTTTGATTTGAAGAAGAGGAAGAAGGAAACCCCATACGAGGTATAGCACCATTGCTATTATTGATATTAACAATTGAATCAGATTTTCTTCTCTTTACAGGTTTTGTGATTCTTGGAGGTGTTGATAAGAAGGAAGATTGAGAAGGTCTTCTTGAGGCGAATGCCGAGGCAATTGATGGAGGTGTTAAAGTAGCATTGATATGTTGATGTTGATTTTGAGAGATCCAAGTAGCAATGGCGTCTTGGAATTCTTCATTCATAGCCCAATTTGAGTATTTGCGTTCTTTTGGGGATTCAAACTCTGTTGTTGGAGTTGAATTTATTGAGCTGTTATCAAACTCGTTAGCGGTTGGAGTTGTTGTAGCGGTAGTATAATCATCTGAAGAGATAGAAGCAGAGCTCAGTTTTTTAGGGTTGATTGTGGATAGGATTGATGTTGAAGATGATGTTTGTAGTGGCGCTTGTAGGTATGGGTATGGGTATGAAGTATGTTTGAAGTTGAATGTGTTTAGAGAGTCAATGTTTGTTGTTGTTAGCGAAGAAGCAGCAGTAGCCGCAGAAGATGTGGTAGAGCTTGGGGAAGATTGAGAAGAATTGGCAGCGTTTGAAGCATTTGCAGCGGTAGAGTGTGATAGCAGTAGATTGTATAGATCTGTAGAGTTTTGTAGGATGTTTGGAGACGAGTATGGTGGATAAGAAGATTGTTGTTGTTGTTGTTCTTCAAACATCGGATCTTGCGATTCCAAGAAGGAATATGTGAAATCCTGTTGAAGAGTTGACATTGTGTTTCTGACTAGCAGTGTGATCTCTAGCTAATTGACTGATTGATTGACTGGGTGTATTGATTGTATTGAATTGAATTGAGAGTAAAAGACTTGATTTGGAATTGACCTTGCTATTGTGAAACTTCAGATCTTTTGTGGGCTGTGGAATGGACTGGAATGAAGGAGGAGAAGGGAAGATAGAGTTGGATAGCAGTGGTGGCACAAGACTGATGGTTACAATGGTTACACCAATGGTAATGGTAGCTATGGTATATAGTATATAGTAGTAGTAGTAGTAGTATAATAGTGTGGTACAACTTATAAATCCACACCACTAGATTTCCAATCCAATCACTCTATCTCAAATCTTTTTACAGGCGCACACCCACCCACCCAGTTAAAGTGCGTCAATTTATCAAAATTATGCCACATGATGATTGACATTAATGAAGTGTGTGTGTTACTGTTGGTGCTACTTTATGTTACATATCTATTATATAATTGTTCTTATAGTTATATTAGTACTATACACTGTTACACTGCTATACCACCACTACAACCAACTACTATTAGTACTCTACTATGTATGTCATCTATCCTATCACTTCGTACAACTGCACACCCAAAAAAGTCACAGTTCCATTCACGTTTCTTTTTATCATTTCTATATAAAGCTTAGTGACAGTGCACACAACCATTATTCCACTGCCTAATTGGGCCTTTATTTGATTTCCTAATCGGGAAGAAATGCAAATAGAAACAGGGAGGGTAACCCACTGCCCATCAAGTAAAGTTTGGTTTGGGCAGCCCGTTTAGGCAGACAATCAAATTTCAGCAAGGGCCACTTTTACAGTAGAACTATCAACTATAATATCCATAACTGATATATCAACAGAAAGACAAGACATCATTGTTATTCAACAGTCACTCACTTCGACACCCACACATCTCTCTGAATAATAATAATATCATGTCCATCGCCAACAGCGACACTTATTCCATAAAGTCAGCCAGATCCTCTGTCTACCAAACTTCTGGGAAACCCCTTTCTGCTGAAGCAATCTATAGAGCAAAACTAAAATATGGTATCTACCAAGCTCCTTCACAGCCAACAATTGGGATCCCAAACCCAACTGGCGCATCTGATACTGCTGCCCTATTAGCCACCTCAACTGACTTGTCCGTCCCAACTTACACCAGAACCGTCGCGTCTGAAGCCCAAACTGCCGCCTTGTTTGCCAGAAAAGATACTGCTCCAAAGGCTTGGACCAAAGATTATATCGACGATGATGCTGCTTCAGCTGCCTATGCTGTCAAATCAATGTCCTTTGAACCAGAACCAGAAACTGAAGAACACCGCACTTTGACTCTACAAGGTGTTAATGCTGCTAAATCTGTTTCTTCCATAACTGCAAAATCATTGGCCTCTGGTAATTTGCAATCTTTATATGAATTCGACCATGTGAGAAACGGCTCTTTGACTTCAAAGGGGACCTTTGACATTGCTGAATTGACAAGACAATCCACCTTAAAGGCTAAATCTGCTATTAACACCAGAGAAAACCCAGAAAAGGACCCTTCAGTCTTTGGGCTTGATGTCCAATCGAAATTGAATGATTCTCAGTACGAATCCTTTGCTGCTGTTGGTGCTCTTGCTTCCCAGAATTTCAAACCTCCACAAGACAAAGATTTAAGTGACTTGGAGATTTATAGAAACTCTTTGGTTGATCCTAAAGTTTTGGCTTTGGCCAGATTGAATGCCGATAAGACATTGAAAGGGGTTGATAAATACTTGGGCTCCAAAGATTTGTTCATGAATCCAGAGTTCAACGCTGCAGCCATTGCAATTGCCCAAAAGAGACAAGTTAAACGTATTGTCAGAGAAAAGAAAATTGATTTGGGTGGTGGGCTATTAATGTCACAACAAGAATTGGATGAAATTGCGAAAAAAATCATCTCTCCAGTCTTGGATGATATTGACAAGCAAGCTAAAGCTCAACGTAAACAAGATGCATTGATTGCAAAACAAAAGGAGGAACAAAGAATCGCACAAGAAAAATTAAGAGCAGAACAGAAGCAAAGAAAACTTGAAGAGAAAAGATTGAAGGAAGAATCTAAAATCAAGAGAAAGCAAGAATTGGAGGCTGAAAAGAAGAAACAATACGATGATCTTGTTGCTTTGGAAAAATCTAAAAAGGAAGAATTGGCTAAACACAAGGCTGTTTTGGCTGCAAAGCAAAAGGAAGAGCTAAAGAAGAAGGAAGAATTGGCCACCAAGAAGAAACTTGAAACCCAACGTTTGAAGGAAGAAGAAGCCAAGGCTGAAGCTATCCGTAAGGCTGATTTGAAGAAGGTTCAAGATCAACGTGATGCTAAATTGGCTCCAATTTTGGCTAATTTGAAGGCTGAAGAAGAAAAGTTGGCTGTTTTGAATGAAGAAAAAGAAGCTATACAAGGTATCACTGATTCCCAAATTAAAGATTTTGAAATTGCAACTCAATTATTGGCCACTTCAAAAGAAGAATTACAATTTGCTGAAGATAAATTGGCTAAATTAAAGGTTGAAATTGAAGAATCAACCGAAGAATCTGAAAAGTTGACTAAAGAAGCTGAAATCAGAGCTGCTGAAGCTGAAGTTGCTCAAAAGAAATCCAATGAATTTGAAGCTGAAGCTAAATTAAAGCAAGCTGAAATTGATAAGGAAAAGGCTGAATTAGAAAATGAAAGATTACAATTGGAATTGGAATTGGAACAAGAAAAGGTTGATGCTCTAAAGGAGGAGAAACACATTGCTGAAATCTTACCTCCAGCTGAACATGAAGAAATTGCTGAATCCATTTTAGAGCCTGAAGAAGTTGAAGAACCTGAAAAAGTTGAAGAGGAAGAATTGAAATCTTTACAAGTTAAAGAAAAGACTGTTGAACCTGCAGCAGCAGCCACTACTACTACTGGTAAGGAAATTTCCACTGAATCTAAGGCTGCTGAAAAAGTCGTCCAAGCCAAGGATGAAATCAAGAAAGATGAACCAAAGAAGGAACCAGTTCCAGTCAAGAAGGTTCCATCAATGGTTGATGCTGTTATTCCAAAGGATTATGTTCCACCACCACGTCGTTCAAGATCTAATTCTAAAGTTGACGCCAAGGATAGCAAAGTTTCCAGATCAAATTCTGTGAAGAACAAGAATTCCAAGTCAAAAACTCCATCCAAGCCAGCTTCTAAAGCTAACTCAAGAAAGAACTCTTTGACTACAAAGAGTGCTGCTGCTACCAAAAAGACTTCTACATCTAGAAGTAATTCTTTAGTTAAGAAACCAGCCACCCCAGCTTCTCCAGTCAAGGCTGCTGCAAAGACATCTAGATCAAACTCTTTAGTTACAAAGCCAGTTGCTGCTGCTACCGAAAAGAAGGTTACTAAAGAGGATGTTTCTGAAGCTAAAAAGATTGAACAAGTTGCTGAAAAGAAGGTTGAGCAAGCCAAAGAAGAAGTGAAGGAAGCCAAGAAGGAGGTTGAAAAGGCTGAAGCTAAGGAAGCTGAAGTTGAAACCAAGGCTGCTAAGGAAGTTGAAGCAACTCCAAAGGAAGCTGAAGCTAAAGCTGATAAAGCTGCTGCAAGTGCTACAACTGCTGAAGCTGCTGAGACTGAGAATGAATTGAAGCCAACCTTTTCAGGCTTTTCCCAAGGATCTATTGATCATGATGCTGAAGAAGAACCAAAAAGTTTTTTCAAGGAGGAATTTTAGTTGATTTGATTTTGATTTTTATTTTAATCTAGTGTTTTTTGTATCATTTATATTTGTTGTTTTTGTTCTGTGTGATTATATTGGATATAATTACTGTTATACTGTTGTCATGTGGTTGTACATGTTGTAGCTTATAACTATAGTAGTATAACTAGTATATCCTATCATTTTACAGCATAATAATTATGCTCACTGATTGAAGGAGATAATCGTTACTCCAAGAATTACCCCACAATTTCTTCCACTCAACCATAAAAACAAAAAAGAAATGGGACTAGGCCAAATTTGAAAACTTGGAAAAAAGTGAAAGGCTGAAACAAGATGAAGTTCACAACTAGGAACTACACCAGTAATTAAAGTACAATTACATAGTGCTTACAGGCTACAGCTGTTCATAGATCTCTTATTAAATTGCTCAGTACTAAATCTAAACTAGAGCCAAGATTGGAGTAATGGAACTTTTTCAGGTAATAATAAAGAGAGATGGTGCCGGTACAGGTATAGTGGTAGATCCAAAGAGACAAACTGTTAAAAGAAGCTAAGAAAAGCACCGCGCGGAACAACTAATGAAGTAGGCTCTAGGCTCTAGAGTGTGTACATCGAATAATACTTAAGTACTTGAACCTTTATACGCAGTTGATGTATTTATCATATGTGCACTAAATTGTTAAGCTCTCACTCGGCCCTGAGGCTAGGAACCGAATACGGTATAAGAGCACATTAAAAGAATCATGATGTTTGACAACAACTGATGGCTAACAGAGTTAAATGTAGTAGTTGGCCAGACCTGAGACCAAAGCTAACAATTAGCAGATGTCCGAACTCAACGCTACCGCTTGTGTTTAACCGTTACGGTTTGAGTCAGTAATAAGTGTTAGCCTGTAGTATGTAGTATGTAGCCTGTAGACGCTCAAAAGGTTCCGTCCAGTCGAACAGGTTTATGGGAATTTGGAGAAAATCACAAGGTGAGGTGACTATTGTTTCTGCTTAATAGTTACCATAGCACTATCCATAATCGGAGTGCTACTTCCTCCTAACCTTCATGCTTAACCCCATGTGTTTACACACTAAACTGTATATCAGAGATTCGAGAACCATAATGTGCCAAACTACCAGCAACTACTATCAACAGTAGCAAATGATTTATGGTTATAACTTGACTCCCATGACTCGTTTACACTGTTACTGCTCAGTGCTTACCCCAGATTGGAGTGTCACTCGCTGCTCCGATCGAAAGGGAGGTGAGCAAAAATGCTGCACCAGCCAATCACACTGCACCAATGTCAGCACCAGCAGTAGAAATAGACACATTCTGCTTGAAAGGAACCCTCCACCAATATGCTCAATACAGAAATAACAAGAGATCATACAAGTCTCTCCTGCGGCTATTTATTCCCCTTTTCCTTTGACGGGTTCTGCGTTGCACTTTGAAAGGGACTAATGATTGAAGAGTGTTATGGGAAAGCTATAGTAACTACATATATAAATTATAATAAAACTAAACATGCTCTTATAACAAGAGGTACTAAATACTATGTATATAGAGTATATTCAATATGAAGTACTAGTACTACTAATCATAAATATAGCTACAGAGTAGTCCCACTGATCCATTTTGTAGACTTCTTCGAGCCTAGTCGAGTCCCACTTCCGCAGAGACATAAACTTTCCTTAAGAGCGCTGAGAATTGATCATTTATTGCAACTACTGTACCTACTACTACTAGCTGTAATTGGGCATCACAAGTATAAAAGTACAACGTATTCCTTAATCAGTAGATATCATGATGGTAAACATAAACATAAACAAAAGATATTCATAATTATACATAACAACATAGTACATACACACCATGCCAAAATCCAAAAGAACTAGAACAGGTTGCTTATGTTGCAGAAAAAGACACAAGAAGTGTGATGAACAAAAACCAAGATGTAAATTCTGTGTTTTAAAAGGTTTGGAGTGTGAATGGCCATTGAAGGGACAAATCTTTGTCAACTATGGTGAAAAAGCCAATGCCGAAGAGTTGTCAATGTCATCATCTTCTTCTTCATCACTATCTCCAGCATTAACAACAACATCTCCAAAATCACCAGAGTACATATTCTCTCCACAAAATATAACCATTCTAAAACCAACTAAAACTACAAGACCAAGAAGTGGATCAACAGCTTCTTCGACTTCATCCATTTCATCAACCTCTCCAAAGACTTCAACTGCAAACATCATTCCAACACATCCTATTAAAGTTGCAAGAGTTAAAACTGAGAGCCCCGTTGTTGAAGCTTCATCATCATCACCATCACAATTCATAAATACAACTACAACAGAGCAAACTCCTAATATTGAAACATCACAACAGAAAACTTTACTGCCGCCTGTCAACAACACCGAATATAAAATCACTTTGCCTCCATTAAAGAATTATCATTTCATACCGAGAAGTAATACTTATTCAATGACTGCATTTCCATTCAACAATACATTCCAATCGTCATCGTCATTTACAAATTCTTCAACTAGAAGTAAGGATTTAAATTCATTTAGTTTGATCCCACAGTCAAAAAAGAGATTATCGGTGGACTCTTTGTTGAATTAGATTGACTCTATCTGGTGTGATAGATGCTATCTACTATCTAGATTCTATCATAATAATCATATCATAATAATCATACCATTATTTATTCTTTCATTTCGTTATTGAATTGTAGTTGTCAACCTCGCCTAAAAGTGACACTTTGTAGCCTATTTTTCTTAAAAAAAGTGGGGTCGGGATCAACAGCAGCACGAACAGCAACTGCATCAACGGGATTGGTATGGCCACTACATATGGTCATGGATTTTAATTATGTCCATAATGTTGAAGTTGGAACTATAACAATATTAAATACAACTTAACGTCTAATAGAGCAATAGGAAGCTATGAATGGATCTGCAAATCACAGTACAGAAGTGCCACCAGTGATGAATGGACATTCGTCTCCACAACAAGTTATCTCACCACCACCTAATGATGTCCAGGATCTCGAGTCATCAGTCTCTTCATTACTATCATCTTCAACATTCTCAACGCCAGACGAACAAACAACATGCACAAACCTATACAACAAGGCGGCAAAGTTGTTCATTAAGCGCAGGTTCAACGAATCGTTTAGAATCGAGAAATCATTGGTTGATGTTGCTTTTGAACTATTTGATGAGTTTAAAATCAATGAAACAATTTTCATTAAAATCTGGTCTTTATATATGAATTTGATTGATGTGTATTTAAACAAGTCACATATGGTCCCCAATGAAGAAGAGTTGACTCATGATGGGCTATTAGAACTATCACAGTTGTTCCATTCCGATGTCTTGTTTGATAAATTGAATACATTGAGTCAAGTTATGCATCCAAAATTGGTATTATTCTTATTATTGGTATACCTGAACAATAACAACACTGATCTGGTTAAAATTAGAGGCATGATTGATGTATATTTGGTCACATTCGGTGGGTATTTAAGCAATGGGATCATTCCAGAAGATGAAAATGATTCCAAATACAAGGCATTTCAACAATTACTCGAAGTTTATCATTTACAATTATTACCTAAATTACAAAACGTTGAGGAAAATGAATATTTGATTTGGAATAATCCAAGTGTAAAAGATCCACAAGCATTTGTTGAGAAATTACATCAAGTTACCAAAGAGTTGGCTGAAGAGACTAAGAGATTGCAAAAAGAACAATTGGAACAACAACAAAGAGAAGAGAAGGAAAAACAAGAATTGATTAGAAAACAACAAAGAAAACAAAGGGAAGAAGCAGAGGAGTTGAAGAGACAAGCTGAATTTGCAAAACAAGTTGCACTTGCTCAACAAGAGAAAGAGAAAGCTGAGAGTGCAAAGACAAAGACACAGAGTACCTCTAATGAAACAGCACTCACTTTAATCAAAAGAAGAATCACCAATGCATATAAAAAGAACAACTCATTGACTATCCTCACATTAATCTCTTTAGTATTTCTGCTAATGAGCTCCAAGAATGGCCAAACTCTCTTCAGAAACAAGAAATTAAGACACTACCTTGCAACTTTCTGGAACAAACTGGCAACCACCTTTGACATGGCGTTCAAGGTGACTTATGTATAGTCTCTCTCTCTACTACTACTATTTATCATATATTAAAATTGTACTTTGTTAGTTATTAGTATGAGCTTCACTATGTAAGCAGAACGGCAGGGTAAATTTGGGTTCGCCCATTTTCCAACAAAAGTGATTTTGACCCTTAAAAGAAAAAACGACAGCGACTCAACGAAACACGCAGCAACAAGTGAGAGCTGGTATCATTAGGATTCGTGCTGTACAGAGTGGACCACCATCAGTATCAATCTGTCTCAGAAAAGTTCACATTGGAGGAAAACCAAGACCAAAAGAAGAAAGAATTGATTGAATTGGGCGGTTATTGGCTTTGCTTTGAATATTTGAATAACAACAACAACAGAATTATATTATAAATCAAGAAATAGAAGAAACAGAAAACAAAATGACAGAACAAACTAATGATGACCTGTACCCGCTTGCACTACTTATGGACGAGTTGAAGCACGATGATGTGGCCAACAGAGTGCAAGCTATGGAAAAATTGGACACAATTGCCCTGGCGCTAGGTGCCGAAAGAACAAGAGAAGAATTGATCCCATTCTTAAAAGAAGTGGTACAAGACGACGAAGACGAGGTGTTTGCCGTTTTGGCTGAACAATTGGGCCATTTCGTCCCTTTGATTGGTGGGGTTGAACATGCCTCTGCCTTGCTGCCTGTATTGCATGATTTGGCCGTTACAGAAGAACCAATTGTTAGAGATAAGGCTGTTGATTCTTTAAATGAAATTGCATCACAGTTTACTGAAAAACAGCTAGAAGAACATTTCCTGCCTTTGATTGATGATTTGGCCACTGCTGAATGGTTTTCTAGTAAGAGTTCTGCTACTGGGCTATTCCAAAGTGCAATCACAAGAGTTAACGATGATGCTAGAAAAAATTTGTTGACTCAATATTTGAAATTGGTCCAAGACGAATCACCATTGGTTCAAAGAGCTGCTGGTAACCATTTACCAAAAATTATTGATTTACTTACTGAAAACCCTGAATTATCAAATCAACAAGATTGGGATTTAATCTCTTCAATGTTTCAAAGCTTGTCTAATGATAAACAAGATTCCGTCAAATTTTTATCGGTTGACGTTTTAATTTCAATCTTAAAGTTCTTCAATCTAAAGAAGGATAAATCCCATCATCGTGATTTGTTGAACAACTCTTTAAGATTGATCAAAGATGTTAGTTGGAGAGTCCGTTACATGGCTGCTGATAGATTTGAACAAATTGCAGTCAACTTTGTAGGTGATGACTCTGCTATTGATGAATTGGTTGATCCATTCTTGTCTCTATTGAAAGATAATGAGGGTGAAGTTAGAAAAGTTACTACAAAGCAATTACCAGGATTTAGTAGATTGGTTAAAAAGGATGTCTTTTTGGCAAAAATCATGCCACAAGTTGATGAATTGAGTAATGATCCATCTGAAGCTGTTCGTTCTTCTCTGGCTAAAGAAATTACAAGTTTAAGTACTCTATTGGACAAGGAAAATGTTACAAAGCATCTGTTACCAATTATCTTGACAATGTTAAAGGATGAATTCTCTGAAGTTAAATTGAACATCATTTCAAATTTGAGAGTTGTTAGTGATAAAGTTGGTATTGATCTATTGACACAATCTTTACTGCCAGCCATTTCAGAATTGGCAAAGGATAAACAATGGAGAGTTAGATTGGCTATTATTGAATATATCCCATTGATTGCTGATCAATTGGGCGTGGAATTTTTCAATGAAGAACTGGGTGATTTGGTTTTATCATGGTTATGGGATAATGTTTACTCTATTAGACAAGCTGCAATCACAAATCTGGAAAAATTGGCAACTATTTTTGGTTCTGATTGGGCCGATAAAGAAATTGTATCAAGAATCTTGAAAAGTGACCCTTCTTTATTGAACAATTTCATTTATCGTATAACTTCTTTATTCACCTTGACAACTCTAATACCTGCTGTTGACCTAAGTGTTATTATTGCTGAAATCGTACCATTTATTGACAAGTTGAGCAATGATGCTGTTCCAAACATTAGATTCAACGTTGCTAAATCATACTTGACTGCTTCTCAAGCCATTCTTGGTCAACCAATAACCATTACAACACAAGAAAAAGAAGACACTGTTACTCAAGATACAAAACCAATCCTGACCTTAGAAGCTAAAGACTTAAAAGACACCATATGTTACGTTAAAGAACATATACTTCCAATGGTTGAAGCTTTGCAAAAGGATAATGATAATGATGTCAAGTTCTATGCCAACAACTCTTTCAATAAGATTACACAATTGTTAGAAAATGCGTCAAAAGATATAAAGTAGAAGTTTTTATTGATTGATTAATTGTTGATTAAAATTGATTGATTTATTTGTTGCATTTATCTTACACACACACACAAAGAAGAAAACTTTTTATAAATTATAAAAATAGTATGTTTACTATCACCTTATAATTTTTATACATTCATCGACCATGTTTTATTCTTTTTTTCAGTTCATTGCTATATTGTAGATACTACATTATAAGAGGCACGACATTCAATTTAATTATATGTTTTGTATATATGAAATTTTGCAGCTGTAATTATAACACTATATAAAAGTTCACAAGATGCGTTCTATTTTCTTTGGATAACCAACTTTCTAACAGATTCAGGCAAGTTTGACAAATCTTCATCTTCATCATCTTCATCATCATATGGATTAGACTTCTTGACGTTCTTGTTGAACTTTTGTTCAAACTTCAATCTTCTCTTTTCCTCCTGCTCTTGGAACTTTCTCTCTTCTTCTTCTGGATCCCAACCGACCCAAACACCAACTCTCTTGTCTTGGGCAGCTTCTTCAGCATCATACAAGTCATCTTCAAACTTTGTCTTGGAAACAGAACCATCATGAATCTTAGCATAACCCAATTCCAACAATTCAACTTGGAATGGTAATCTAGAACCAGTCAAGTACAAGTTACCAATGAACCCACCAACTTTATCAACATCGTATAGGTCCAAAGTAACATCTCTTTGCAAAATCTTCTTGTTGCAGTAGTCAATTGCAGTTTGGGACAGCTCAGATTCTTTTGGAATGGATAATAACCCACCAAGAACAAGAACCAATTTGATACCATCCTTTGGCAAAACAATACGGTATCTGTTTGGACTGATGATGTAGTCAACGTACCCTTGGATCTTTAGCTTATTTTGTAAAGTTTTCAAATGAGAACGAGCTCTGTTTGCATTTTCAGACGCTTCAACAAAATGCTCAGCCTCTGGAACCTTGTTGGAATGGATACCCTTCTTTTGATCAATAGAAGCAGCTTCAGCCTCCACCAAGGCGTCCCAAAATGGGGATCTGTCCTCATCGCCACGACGATGTTTAATGACAGTGGCATAACCGTTCAAAACAATAGTTTCAGCCAAGTTCTTACCATTTGGCAAGACGATGGTGACCAATGGGGCTTCGTTTCTGAAGGCATCAGTGGTGATCTTCACTTTCTTACCAACATATTTACGAACAAACTCTCTAGCTTGTGGCAAGAATGGAGCAGCAGGATCAGTGGAACGAGGAGATCTGATGGAAGTCAAATGAACAGTATGTTGGGTGTTGTTCTTCAAGTCAATGGCAAAAGTGTCTGGGGAAATGACTCTTGCGATTGTTCCCTCAATGGTGGTTCCAATTTTAAAAGTGGATTCGTTCTTAGTACCAACAGCAGAAGTTGGAGCTGGTTTCAATGATTTCCACAAACCTTTACCAGAAGCCTTTGCGGATTTCTCAGCGTTTCTCAACAAAACCATACCTTCTGGACCAATGAATGCGGATTGCCAGTCAGCAACCTCAGCATACCCAGAAGCAATGATCTTTTCACTGATGTTACCAGCTGGATGATAAATCTTGACAATTGGAACATCTGTGGAAGAAGTACCAATGAAAGAAACAAACACCTTTTGGTTCAACAATCTAACACTAACAAATTTCTTAGCATCATCACCCAATGGCTCACCAGGAGTCTTGGTCTTTGGATCACTTGATCTTGGAGTTCTAATACCAGCAACCAAAGTCACAAGCTCCAAGTCTTCACCATTGTCAAAATACAAGTGGGTAACGACACGATCACCACTGATGACCTTGTCAATGATAGCCTTGTACTTGAAATCCTTACGGAATCTGCCCTTGATCAATTCAGCACCAGCCATTGTTATATTTTAATCTATATGCTGTAGTTTTTGTGTGGGTGTTGATCTACTTCTTCTAGTTGGATGAGTAGTTGATGTTGATGTTGTTGACGTTTTAGTTTTCGACATCAGATGACCCGGTCTCGTGATCAGCCGTGCTATACGTCGCTAAATATAAGTCCAGTCACCAGTGGTACAAGAGGTCTTATAAATGAATGAGAGATATTATGGTTGATGTTCATAGTTGAATTTTATTATGGTCATTTTATGATTGCATCTACTTAATTTGTAGTAGCGTGGCCAACGAAGTATTACTTTGAACATCAATATTATCATGTACAATCAAAACCAAATGACTCATGAACTACAAATTATTAACAATTATAATTGGTATACCACTTCTATTGTGAAACTATGTACAATTTTATATAATCTTTTTTTTAAGTAGTAATAATCTAACCATTGTCTAAAGAAATGCATCTATAATCATCTAATCATAATCACATGAACATCAAATAATGGAAAGCATCACTTTATTCCTTTAATGTTGCTTCTTGGTCTTCTTGTGCTTGTGCTTTTTGGAACTACCAGAGTTACCACCAATGAACTTCATGATATCATCAACACTCATTTGGGCAATTTCTTCATTTGGAGTAACCAGAGCAGCTGCAGATTTGTTCTTTTGTTGAGAAGAAGCAGCAGCAGCATGTTCCTTCTTAGCTTGTTCCTTCAAAACCTTTGCATTTTGTTCTTGGATGGCAAGGAATCTGGTCAATCTTTCAACAAGAGTACGTGCTTGTTTAGTCAAGTAGTGCTTGAAACTAACAGACTTTCTCAAGGCGTCATGGGCAGCGTTGGCAACAGCCAAAGCATCCTTAGGCTTACCATCTTGGAAAACCAAATAAGCTAAACGGAATTGCAAGAAACCAGTAGAGAAAGATTCTTTACCATGTGTCTTGATACTCAACTCCAACAGATATTCCAGAAACTTAATACTTTCCTTCACCAAACCACATTTTTGCAAAACAACAGTAGCATTGGTCAAAATGGTTGGGATAGAAACGTGGTTGTTGTTGTAAATACCCTTCCACAATTGGATCAATCTAGCATAGACCTTCAAGGAGTTGACATAAGAACCACCTTCAC
This sequence comes from Liangdongia berthetii, assembly GCA_030564525.1. Taxonomy (NCBI): domain Eukaryota; kingdom Fungi; phylum Ascomycota; class Saccharomycetes; order Phaffomycetales; family Wickerhamomycetaceae; genus Liangdongia; species Liangdongia berthetii. The sequence continues at coordinate 5,967 of JAJLVX010000431.1, read as the reverse complement.
TCTCCAGGTAAGCCAAGTTCAGCAAAGCAACAATAGTTTCATGGGCATCCAAACCAAAGGCTCTTTCATTAATAATAACAGCTCTACGACATAACAGAGTAGCCTCACGAACCAAACCCAATTCTTGGTACATTTGAGACAAAGTGGAATAAACTCTAGCAACTTCAGGGTGAATTTGGCCATAAATTTGTTCATAAACAGTGATAGATTCATTCAGCAAAGCGAAACCTTGTTCTCTCTTCTTCAAATCTTCAGAGTAAATCAACTTACGACCAGCTTCAAAGATGTTTTCTGGAGAAATTGGAGATGGAATAGAGCTCTTGATAACTGGGGCCAAAGAGACATCCTTAGCATCAAAAACAGTGGTTCTTTCAGAAGCCGCTGCAACAAGAGCATTCTTGCTCTTCTTGTTCTTCTTATCCTTGGCGATGGCAGCAACGTAAGCATCGTAAGAAGCCTTGGTGAAGTAGTAATCACGTTCAGCCCATTGAATACCAAACTTGATTGAGATTTCTCTCAACAATTCAAGAGTACCAACGTTGGAAGTCCAGTTTTCTGGCAAAGTGTATCTGTAACGAATGGCAACTTGGTTAGAAATCAATTCTCTAACAGACTTTGGAGTCAACTTGGTAAACTCTAAATCTTGAGAAGAGTAAAATTCTTCATTTGGAATGGAAATAGATGGTTCAGTGTTGAATTCAGTACCTAACAAACAGTTGTGGAAATGAGCAACCAAGTATGGGATTAATTCCAAAGGTAGAGAAGCACTGTAAACTCTCAAGACATGCTTGGAAGCACGAGCAATCAACTCTTGGGTAATGATGCTCAACAGACTCTTGAATTGAACAGAAGGCGCAATAGGTTCAGCATTTTCCAATTCTTCTTCCCCTTCGTATTCATCTGGGATTTCAGAAGCGGTAAAGTCAACTTCTTCACCGTTCTTTGAGGCTTCGATCTTGGCTTGTAGTTCTTCTTCGACCTTCTTTTGTCTTTCTTCAACTTTAACATCAAAGGCCTTGTTCAATTCAATGTTAGCAGCAACTGTTTCTTCTTCCTTCTTAATGAATTCGGCAATCTTTTCTTCAACCATTTTGGCAATGGTACCCAAATATCTAATGTTGATACCAGACTTGTGCAAGTTGTAAGTTAATTGATTACCATCAGTTGGGATCAAGTTACTAGCAATAGAACTGTATTGACCCAAGAACTTTGGAATCAAGGATTCAGTAATAAATTTGGACAAAGAAATTGTGTTGGCATCTGTCAATTGTTCTTGAGAATCAACAGGCAACAACAGGTTAGAGTCATCGACAACAATTTGCTTTGGAGTTTCACCTTCAGCTAACTTGGCATTTGGATCAATACCTTGCTTCTTAGATTCTTGAGTAATCAACTTGTTGATTTGTTCAGACCACCATTCTTGTAGAGCTTCTGGACGAACAACTGTTTGCTTATGTGGGTAAGAAGTTTCTGGGGTAGAAGCATCATAATGAGCCTTAATAAATTCAACATCCAATGGAGTCAAGTTGAACAAATCAATCAGGTACTTACGTTGATCAATACCAACCATACCTTTAACTTCTTGGTTGGTGACTATTTCACCTTCACCATTAGCCAACTTCTTAGATTTGAAGTGAAACATTTTTTTAATAGTAGCCAAAGCATCAACAAATTCTTGGCTGGATTTCACAGCACCAGTAGCTTCATCGTTACCATATTCAACTTGAGTCAATGGGCCACCTTCGATTTCTTCCAATTCACCAGTTTCTTCATTCTTAACTTGTTTTGGTTCAGTTGAAGTGAACAAACCTGGAACAGGAGTTTGAGCAATAACTCTCTTACCAGCATAATCAACAATGGTGGTTAACAAAGTGTAAATACCCTTAGTATCCAAAGAGTTCAAAACTCTAACGGATCTCAAATCTTGGTTAGAAGCGGCTCTAGCAGCTTGGTCACCACCCTTGTCGGTGTAGTAGCCATTAGAATCGACACCAAAAGAATAGAAAATATTATTTTGCAAAAAGATTTGCTTCTTTGGTTCTTCATTTGGATCCAAAGCTTCAACTTCACCGTTTAGGACAGCTAGAGAACCTTTAACAGCAGCAACATGGAAATCATAAGAAGTTCTGGTCAACAAACGGTCACGAACAGTACGGTCTTGCAAGTTAGCAATTGGGAATTCTCTAATGGATTGGAATTCATCGTTGAAATCTCTCTTTGTGGTGTCAACTAGTTGTAATCTACCAAAATCAGCAGATGGGGATGGGAACTTAGTGATCCATGGATTGTTCAAGAAGGCAGTTTGTGGTTGAATAAAAGTTGTTGGGTCAATTCTTTCCAAAACTTCAGCATTCAACTTCACTTGGTTAGAAAAGTTCTTGGAAGCCTTTGCAATCAAATCATACAAGTTGAATGATTGATGAGCAACTTCACGAGGAGTTGGATCAAACTTTGAAGAAGATGTCTTGTTAATAAAGAAACCAGTTGTAGAACCAGTAACGTTCAAAGTTTCACCTTCCAAAGTTTGTAGCAACAAGTAAACCAAGTGACCTTGACCCTTCCAGTTCAATGGAACTGGATTCCAAGTGTTTAGGTATAACCCACGAACAGCAGGTTTAGTGAATGGAGCTGGAGTGAAGTAGTTTTTTGGCAATTCTTCATAAAACGCATTGGTGGCTTCAGCAGCTTGTTGCTTTAATTCTGGAGAAATTTCATCCACTTCCTTCTTCTTCTCATCATCAGCAGCAGCGGTACCTTCCTTTTCTTCGGCACCTTCTTGTTCTTCTGGTTTCTTGATAATTGTGTCTGGGATTGGACTCAACTCCAAATCAAATAACTTGGTAGTACCAGCATTCAATCCAAAAGATTCGGCTTGAGCAACGGCAACAATATCACGAACCTTGTTCAAGTGTTCCAAGATGGTCTTACCATTGTAAGCCTTTGGTTTAATATCCAACTCAATGGTTTTCTGGTTCTTGTTGGCAACCAAATCCACCAATTGAGCATTTCTATCAACAACCTTCTTCTTTAGCACCAAATCGAAGCTTGTAATGTGATGTAGCTGTGGCAGAATACCAACAGTTTCGTAGACATCAGCAATAGTATCAGCGGCGTAGAACTCCAAAGTCAAAGGCTTTAGGTCTTTAGCCTTGATGGAGATGGAAACAATCTCAGCTAAAAAATTAAATTAGGAACCACAAGAAAGTTTTTTATCGACGCGAACATACTCGTAGGAGAGGTGACTTGTTCTTCAGACATTGTTCCCCAGCTTTTCTTTTCCTTTTCGTCCAAGTCTTGTTTTCCTGGTGTGAATGTGCTTCGAAGAAGAGTTTCAACTTTTCGTCCAATATTCGTTGACGCCCAACTTTGTGACTGGAAATTCGGGAAAAAGCTGGAGTCCACTGAAGTCACGTGACAGACATGCAAAATACAGACATATTAATGGCAAAACTAGTGTGACAAGGGTTGTATATTATACTATATATATGATGATGAGGTTCCTTTCATTCTGTTTACACACGGTGGAAGTATTCTATTCATCTTTTCCTGGGGCCTGTATCTCTATTTTCAACGATTTGAACCCAAACCGGATTCCTCATTAAGGTATTAAATAAAAAACAAATGGAACTAGTAACTTGTAAGTGTAATCTATTTCTAGTAGATGATGCATGGTGTAGAACTGATTATAACCCCAGACTCTTGCGCACATCGGCCTTGACTTGACGTTCAAATTCAGCACGGTTATCTCTCCACAACTTGCATGCATCGATATTAGCACCACTCTCTGGGTTAGGTTCACTCAACATACTTACCACACTCAGTAAAATCTTTTCGACATTCTGCACAGGAGACCATCTTTCTTCAGCAGTTTCGTACATGTTTGGATCATCACCTGGAGGATGTAAAATCGATATGCAAACTTCGCCATTAGCATAGATATTTGGATGCAAGATGGCTGGGGTGAACACTAATTTTGGGGGAGATAATGGGTAGTCATTTGGAAACGTCAATCTTGCTGGGAACACTCCATTCTCATATGGTGTGTCTTTAGGACCTTCTAGTAGACAATCCCAAATAAACAAGTTACTAAAAGAATCAAGAAATTAGTCAATGTGGAAAAAAGGGGGCAAACCAAAATGACAGTAACATACTCTTCACTCACTGGACCAGCAACAATACCCTCAGGTGCTTCTTTGATTAGCTGTTGGTACTCTTTCAGTAATCTTCTTTGTGCAGTACTAGTTCTTGGTGGCATAGTGTACTACTACTTCTGTTGTTTGGGTTCCTGTGATTCTATGATTCGTACCGATAAATATTCTCACTATTCTTCTCAAATATACCGATAAAAATAGCACACTACTCTATGATTTGCGGTTTGACCAAAATGTCAATTTTCAAAATGCAGATTTACCCAATGGATCGTAAAACAACTGCTTTATAGCATTGATTGATAATATTGACAACTGTGTAGTTTAGTACTCGTTTATAATTCTCACTAATATACGGTATGGGCAACACAGACAACACTGTCAGTTTACCGTGTCACTAGTAGGTCATGTGACAAAAGCGTTTGTGGTGCAGTAAAGTGCATTTGTGTTTACTCCACAATTTACTGATGTTCTTAGAGCTGTAACAACAAGGATGTTGCCTAATGTATTGTTTAAACCTTATCTTTATTATATTAACGTTACTTATATAGACCACTTTAATAGTGTGTTTTTTATCAATTTTTGCTTGAACAACTGCTACGCTATCCATCCACCACTTCAACACAACAGTATGATTGTCTAACTGTGATGAGAGCACTACATGTATCTCTGAGAAGTTTTGTGAGTTGATTAAAGAGAATATTTTTCCAATTAATATTTTATTTTAGATCACTTATTATTCAAGATTTATTGACTAAATATAAACACGGCTGAAGCCTTTTTCTTGTTGTTCAACTTCTTTTGTTAAAGCAATATATAACACCATATAACAATACATTTACAATGATTTTGTTGGATGGTGAAAGAGTTGGATGTGAACAATGCATCAGAGGTCATCGTGCTGCAGATTGCAAGCACTTGGAAAAACGATTGATTTCAATTAAGGGCCGTGGAAGACCTGCTATTAGGGACGAAAGCATTCGCTTTAAGATTGATCCTAATCCTACTGTTATTAACACCACTTTTGAACCAATCGAGTCTAAAAATGGAAGAGGTAAAGCTGGTACCAAAAAGTTGTGTTATCATTTGGATCCAGATACTCCATATGAGTTGTACAAGGTTAAGTTGGGTAAAGGTTTTAAAGTTATTGGTCCAGTTACTGATTATAACTATCAACGTACTTTTAAGTTGCACACTTCAAGTATCAGCAGTGGTGGTGATCATTTGATTCCTCAAGCTTCCCAATTTCCTTCAAGACAACAAGTTGAACAACAACTTCAATCTGGAAACTCAAACACTTTGCTACACACTGAATTCTCTTTAAATGGAGCAGCTTTGGAACCAATTAAAACTCCAGTGACACCTGCACCAACACCACAACACAAAACACAGAATAATGGGAAGGCCAATGGAAAGAACAATGGGTCCAACAACCATGAGCGTAAGCATTCCACCTCCACTTGTGTTTCTACAATTTCCAATGAATTGAATGGTGGTGGTGATATTGGTAATGATTTGTTTGCAAGTCCAACCTCAAATGGGTTAGAGATTGCATCTTGGAGTAACATTGATGCCCTTAAAAGAAATATTCATTCTTTGCAACAACAAGAACAGCAAGCTCAACAACAAGGACTTGGAAGTTTATTGGCATTCAACCAAAATGTTGTCAATTTACAACAACAACACCAACAACACCAAATTTCCCAAGCACAACAGACTCAACAAACTCAGCAAACTCAACCAAATCAACAAAGTCCACAGAACCATCATCAAATGCCAAATTCACAAGTCACAGTCTCCGGTGCAAACCTGCCGACAA